>WSYH01000599.1:0-184553 GCA_036426205.1 Ascaphus truei | reverse complement strand
CTTGGTGACATCCAGGAAGGACTATGCTCGGCAGGGAGCATTGTGGGGAAGGCTGTCTTTAAAGGTCAGTGAACCAATAGCAGAAGGGGCGTGTGACAGCATTGCTTTAATGAGTGGAGCTGCAGTAAATATCAGGAGCAGTGTTCCAGGGCTGCACTTGTCTGTAAGGCAAGGCAAACAGTAAACTGAGGTGTGGATTCCTTACACCTCCTGACTTGCTGCAACCGGTCCCGATTCTGGGTCGCCCATGGACTCACCTTTCCATGGATTTCATTGTGGAACCACCGGTGTCCAAGGGTGGTACTGTAGGAACACCATAACAGGATTCAGCATCTTCAAAAGTCCTGGGCAAAAATTCAGGAAAATCTCAGTAAGGCTCTCTCTATGTAGAAAAAACAGGCTGAACAACATTGTCGCGAAACACTTACGTACAAGCCGGGACAAAAGGTATGGTTGTTCACAAAAAACATCTGATTGAAGATCCCCACAGCAAAGTTGGCACCGAGGTATATTGGCCCATTTCCTGTTGTCGAGAAAATTAATCCAGTGGCCACCGGCTACGGTTGCCAGCATCTTTGAAAACCCCCTCAGTGTTTCATTCGTCACTAATCAAGCCCTCCATACAGGACCTTCAGTCTCCGGCATCGTGTCCCCTCCCGAGCCCCTCTTGGTTGAGGGACAACAGGAATTTAAAGTTCAAACCGTCTTGGACTCCAGGCTCACTCGAGGAAAGATCCAGTACCTGGTTCATTGGAGGGGCTTCGGTCCCGAGGAACGTTCGTGGATCCCAAGGGATCAATTACATGCCCCTAGACTTGTTCGGGCTTTTCACCGAATATTTCCCTCCAAGCCATCCCTGGGATGTCCGGAGGTCGCCCCTGAAAGGGGGGGGGGTTACTGGGAGGAGACGGGTGACGCATGTCGTGCTGCCAGGTTGGGAGACACCGCAGGCACTGTGTCCAGACTCAGTCCCGTGAAATGCCCTTCGACGAGACGCATGATGCACACTGCACTAGCCAGAGGACATCGCACGTACCGCACTCAGGCTCTGCCCCGTGACATCACGGGTGATGTACATCGCACACAAGCTACGCACAGGCGCCACACGTCTCTGAGATGTCTGTCTCTCTCTAATTATTCCTCACCTGCTCTTCTCTCCGAACCTGCCTATCAGTGGACTGAATATGTCTGAGGGGGCAGTTGTCCTTCATTACTCTGCAGCCTTGTACTAACCAGCTTTTGGCTACCTTTTCCTTGAATGCACGGCCAACCCTGCTGCAAGTTGGCTGAGCATAAACTTCTGTTTATGTAACAAAGTGCTTGCCCCAAGCACATTGCTGCCTTGCTGTTGCCTTGTTAACCCTTGTCTTGCCTTCCTTGCTCCTGTTTGACTTCAGCTTGTATCTGGACCTCCGCCTTCTCTGATCACTGACTTCAGCTCGTATTTGGACTTCTACCTTCTTTACTCCTGGACCCCGGCTCCATACTACGACTAGGCAAGTACCATGACCACTCTGACATCTCCTACCCTGACCTGGCTATACGACCTTCACTCTGCACTCTGAACTTGGTTGCTCGGTTGCAGGTCAGTGGTTACCAAATACCTACCTCAGCCTCACAGTCCTGTCCTGTTTGTGGTGAGCACCCGTTACATGTATACAACAAAAAACAAAGAAGCCCAAAGCTACATTCAATGGCCAAAGCATTCCAGGCCTGCAAGCCTTACTTTCCAAGTAAGCCGTTCTTTGTTCATGTAGCTGGTTGGGACAGATCCAATGCGATCATTCTTCCTCTAACTATAGAGGTAAATAAGAATTTTAATCATATAGTGTTAGGACCTGCAATATTTGGTCATGACCTTGAAGTAGCTTGCAGGCTTGGAATGCTTTGGCCAAAGGGTTTAACTAAAGTACCCTTTTTTTCAACAGATATATAGGTATTTTACTGTATATTTTTGTCATATTGGATGTAGCTTTGGGCTTCTTTGTTTTTTGTTGTATACATTTAGCCACGCCCAATAGCACTCCAATTGACACATACACACACAGACACACAGACACACACACACACACACACACACATATATAATGTGATAATTGTGGGGGCTTCTTAGAGCTTGCTGGGTATCTGTGTGTTTACATAGTTAAACATGAACATATTTCAAAACATTCTCTAAATTCCATGCATATATTCAAGGTATTGAACAGTCCTGTGTCCCTTAGTAACCTTTTCTTCACCTGTTTATTCTAATGTCGCATCCCACCACTGACACCAATGGAACCAGAGATTTTTGGAAATCCAGTTTCTGTTAGTGGGAGTCATAATTAGCAAGCTGAGTAAGACACCAAGGGTTTTACATACCACAGTTTACAGGTTCTAAATTTTCATGGACACACAGGAAGCAGTTTGTAAAACCATGGTCACCTTTATTTTAGATAGGCACATAACTTTGCAGAACCCCAGAGCATCAAGGAAGCAGTACCTGAGTAATGTTCAAAATAGACAGGATTATACCAATCATGTCTTCAAAGGTGGATCAATCTTCAGATCCGGTAAGAAAAAATGCACAAATGCGCACCAGGGATTAGTTAATGGCAATTTATTAAAAATACACAAATACTGAGAGGATCCAACCCCACCTCAGCTAAAAATGCTATAAAGCTTGGACACAGTACCTATAGAATGTAACCTCTGATACGACCTAAGCCCTAAACAGTACAACATACAAAATACAGTAAAAATACAAATGATCAATAAAACAAAAGTGAAAATCCGTCTAACGATTTCAAGTGAAACCGCCAAAGATTATCAAACAGCTGGCAAGGGGAGACGGACACTTACACTGAGGCAGAAATGCCGGTTCACGGTGTCCGCATGAAGATCCGGATCTCGGCACCGTGAAGATGGAACGCACCACTTGTGCCTCTCGCAGGCTCTGTCTCAGCTTGTCAGGAAACACGCGCAGGAGTGAACCTGAGTGACATATAGCGTGTTTTTGCACAACGTGTGGTCATCCTGCGCATGTTTCCTGACAAGCTGAGATGGAGCCTGCGAGAGGCACAAGTGGTGCGTTCCATCTTCACGGTGCCGAGATCCGGATCTTCATGCGGACACCGTGTGAACCGGCATTTCTGCCTCAGTGTAAGTGTCCGTCTCCCCTTGCCAGCTGTTTGATAATCTTTGGCGGTTTCACTTAAATCGTTAGACGGATTTTCACTTTTGTTTTATTGATCATTTGTATTTTTACTGTATTTTGTATGTTGTACTGTTTAGGGCTTAGGTCGTATCAGAGGTTACATTCTATAGGTACTGTGTCCAAGCTTTATAGCATTTTTAGCTGAAATGGGGTTGGATCCCCTCAGTATCTGTGTATTTTTAATAAATTACCATTAACCAATCCCTGGTGCGCATTTGTGCATTTTTTCTTACCTTGTTTTTCAGGGTGCCCTCCCCCCTCTTGTAGGGGGGACCACCTTGAAGTAGGAGCCCTTGGGGTGACACTCCATGCGCGTGCTGCAAAGGGATTTTCCATATTTAACAGTTACAGCACGAGCGCTGAATATCCTTTCTTTTCCGCAATCTTCAGATCCCTTGAGATTTAATATGCCCAGTCATTCTGGTCTTGTCTAGAGTTGTAGGCTGTACTTCCTCCGAAAAGGCTATACCCTAACTGATGGGCATTAGTATTCTATAGAGCACGGTGCAGCTTCCATCCCCATCCCTCCCTCCCCCTTCCCCTCACACACTCTTTATTTCAGCAGAAAAGTTCAACAGAACAGAACAGGAACCCAGACAGAAGAACTAGACACTGGCTGGACCTCAACTTATTTTATAGTCTTCCCCCTGGATTCCAGAAAGTGTTGTAAACCTCTAGTCTTTTCTGGGAGTCTCCAAGGTTAGAACAACTAGAGAACAGAAACCTAGTATGGGCACTCAAAACACTTATCGGATGAATTGTGAGATAGTTAAAATAATACAGGCATACCCCAGTTTAAGGACACTCACGAGTAAGGACATATCGCTCAATATGCAAATGACAGCTCGCACATGCGCCTGTCAGCACGTCCTGAACAGTAATACCGCTCCCTACCTGTACCGAAGCTGTGCGCAAGCGGGGAGACTATATAGCCTGTTACAAATGCGTTATTTACATCAGTTATACACGTATATGACGATTGCAGTACAGTACATGCATCGATAAGTGGAAAAAAGGTAGTGCTTCACTTTAATTACATTTTCGCTTTACATACATGCTCCGGTCCCATTACGTACTTTAATGCGGGGTAAGCCTGTAAATTTATTATTAAAATTAAAATAATGGGTATTAAAACGAGTATTAAATGCTGTGATCCTATAGGTATGAACACTCGGTGAAGTGTTCTGGATCAAAATAGGTAGACTTCAAATAGACACTAAATAGTGTAAGGCAGTATTGTATTGTATTGTATGTCTTTATTTATATAGCGCTATTAATGTACATAGCGCTTCACAGTAGTAATACATGTGGTAATCGAATAAATAACAGATAATATAAATAACAGATCATGGGAATAAGTGCTTTAGACAAACATAACATTAAGGAAGAGGAGTCCCTGCCCCGAGGAGCTTACAATCTAATTGGTAGGTAGGGAGAACGTACAGAGACAGGAGGAGGGAGTTCTGGTAAGTGCGTCTGCAGGGGGCCAAGCTTTATGTATCATGTGTTCAGAATATTCACAGTGCTATTCGTATGCTTCTTTAAGCAAGTGTGTCTTAAGGTGGGTCTTAAAGGTGGATAGAGAGGGTGCTAGTCGGGTACTGAGGGGAAGGGCATTCCAGAGGTGTGGGGCAGTCAGTGAAAAAGGTTTAAGGCGGGAGAGGGCTTTAGATAAAAAGAGGGTAGAAAGAAGACATCCTTGAGCAGAACGCAAGAGTCGGGATGGTGCATAGCGAGAAATTAGGGCTGAGATGTAAGGAGGGGCAGAAGAGTGTAAAGCTTTAAAAGTGAGGAGAAGAATGGAGTGTGAGATGCGGGATTTGATTGGAAGCCAGGAGAGGGATTTCAGGAGGGGAGATGCTGAGACAGATCTAGGAAAGAGTAGAGTGATTCTGGCAGCAGCATTTAGGATAGATTGTAGGGGAGACAGGTGAGAGGCAGGAAGGCCGGACAGCAGGAGGTTACAGTAATCAAGACGGGAGAGAATGAGGGCCTGAGTCAGAGTTTTAGCAGTCGAGCAACAGAGGAAAGGGCGTATCTTTGTTATATTGCGGAGGAAAAAGCGACAAGTTTTAGAAATGTTTTGAATGTGAGGGGCGAATGTGAGAGAGGAGTCGAGTGTGACCCCTAGGCAGCGTGCTTGGGCTACTGGGTGGATGATCGTAGTTCCAACAGTAATGTGGAAGGCAGTAATGAACAGATAGATACAATCAATCACTTTTCAATATGTAACCAGGATAACTAGTATTTATATTGCGGTGGTGTATGATAGTATACAGCCCTAGGACTAAAATGGGGTAGTAAGTAGAACTCCACTACAGACCCTTGCCAGGTCTGCCAATTTAGTATATTGTGTAGCTACTGGAACAGTAGATGGCACGATGAAAGGAGTCCTTACCAGACTGATGTAAGGAAAACAACATACAAGGCATGGTGGAAATGATAACATTGCTAATAGATGTAAATGACCATAGTCCAGGGTCTAATATAAGGCTCAGTTCCTCTGAGTATATGAACCTCAGACACAGATAGGAACAAGAGCTAGGGATCTATAATATTGATCCCAGACCAACTTAAATAGTGGTCTACAGTAAATACTACATACTTGGATACTACAGTAAATACAACCACCTTTTACACTCTGCAGGAAAAAGCTGACTCAGTGTGGAGTCAGCTCATGTACCTCCAAGAAATAAGCCTCCTGGTATGACTATGCTAAATTGCACTCCAGGTAGGTACAGATAAAAAATAATATGTAGTATGGTATAGCACAAAGCACTGACCCGACACCAGCTCTGTTGTAAGAGCTGGTCAAAAAAGGATCAGTGCTACAAGGGAGGTAGATGGTTAATAAAACATAGTTAGGATGCACAAGTGTACAGCCTACTCCTGCTGTGTATGCAATAAACAAATATACTAGTGCCTGGTTAGCAGGGCTCCTTTAGATCATCCGATCAGACATTAGGCGCAACAGAGTAAGGCTGCGGCCCCGCTGCCACTGAGCTCGCTCATGCTTGAGAGCGGAGACATCACCAGCTCTCCAAGGATGAGCGATCGGTGTCCTGCAAAGTTTTTAGAGCAGGAGGGGAGGGGCGTGGCTATTACAGGAGGGGCATGTTATTGGCTGAATAGGGGCTGTCTGTGTCTGTCTCTGTGTGTGTGTCTCTCTGTGTGTGTCTCTTTGTGTGAGTGTGTCTGTCTGTGTGTCTCTCTCTCTCTCTGTCTCTTTGTGTGTGTGTGTGTGTGTGTGTGTCTCTCTGTGTGTGTGTCTCTGTGTGTGTGTGTCTCTCTCTCAGTGTCTCCATTTTCTCTTCCCACCTTCCCTCCCCCCATTGCTCTTTGTCTCTCCCCCCATTGCTCTCTCTCTGCCCCCCTTCGCTCGCGCTCCCCCGCCCCTTCGCTCGCTCTCTCCCCCATTGCTCTCCCCCCCATTGCTCTCTCTTCCCCCCCATTGCTCTCTCTCCCCCCCATGGCTCTCTCTCCCCCCCCATGGCTCTCTCCCTCCCCCCCCCCATTACTCTCTATCTCTCCCCCCCCATGGCTCTCTCTCGTCCCCATTGCTCTCTCTCTCCACCCCCATTGCTCTCCTCATCTCCACTCCCCATTGCTCTCTCTCCACTTCTCCATCACATTGCCCTCACCTCTCCCCCCCCATTCCTCTCTCTCTCCACCCCATTGCTCTCCTCTCCCGCCCCCCCCTTCTCTGGCCTGTGCTCACGTCCGTTTGCCCCACCCTCACTTACCGTTTGGCCCCCCTCACTGCTCCTTTGCCCTTTGCCCCCCCTCACTAGTATACTGCGTTTGCCCCCCCCCCTCCCTCCTTTTGCCCCCCCTCACTGTATCAATATGGTATACTGCTCACGGTTGTAGTGCTTTTTGCCCCCCTCGCCATCTAGTATAAGAAAAAACTGCAAAGGAGTTTGCTGGAGGGAGTCCGTTTGCCCCCCTCTCAGTCCATTTGCCCTCCCTCTCAGTCCGTTTGCCCCCCCTCAGTCCATTTGCCCCCCCTCTCTGTCCGTTTGCCCCCCTCTCTGTCCGTTTGCCTCCCCTCTCTCAGTCTGTTGCCCCCCCTCTCTCAGTCCGTTTGCCCCCCCCCTTCTCAGTCCATTTGTCTCCCTTCTCTCAGTCCGTTTGCCCCCCTATCTCTCAGTCCGTTTGCCCCCTATCTCTCAGTCCATTTGCCACACCCTCTCTCAGTCCATTTGCCCCACCCCTCTCAGTCCGTTTGCCCCCCTTCTCAGTCCGTTTGCCCCCTCTCTCAGTCCGTTTGCCCCCCCTCCCTCTCCGTCCGTTTGCCCCCCTCTCAGTCCGTTTGCCCACCCCCTCTCTCTGTCCGTGTGACCCCCCCTCTCTCAGTCCGTGACCCCCCCTCTCTCAGTCCATTTGCCCCCCCCCCTTTTTACACTTCTCTCTGCTAAATTCAGTGTTGTGTTTTGTGTGTGACAGGGCATTAGAACACGCCCTCTCTTCCCATTTGTCACAGCAGGGTCATGTGACCCTGCTCACCGCCCGAAAGTATATCTCCCTGGTCTCCCCAAGCACAATGCTTGGAAGAGTGTGTGTGCACGCGCATGAGCGCGCGCGCACAGCGGGAGAGGGGAAGTTGCAATGCACATTGCATAAGGTAACCGCGCCAAGCGCAAATCGCAGACCTCTCCAGCGGGGACTCAGCCTAACAAGCACGCAGCATTTGCCTGCACCTAACTGTATTACCAGCAGCTGCGGGGGTTCATCTACTAGCTCAAGTCTCCAAGGTTACTAGGTCAACATAGAACATCTATAGTGTTGCAATTCTCAACTTCTCTTCCCAATAGAAATGACATATTACATCACATGTAACCCCTAATGTTCTTTAACAGAACAATTTCTAATAGCCTGTTCAACGTTCTTATCACTACCAATGGATCTATCCGAAGAGATCCATTACAATTCAATTATTGTGCTTTTCCAGCATTACTCTTTGTTGCTTCTTTACTGAAGCCTGGTTTTAGTTTGGACTAGTGCGAGGAAATGCACCATGATAACCGGTATTTTGTATTAAACAATGGGATTTATACAATTCTAGACCTCTTTGCACTGTTATTTTTCCATTTCATGATAAAACGCCACCAGATCTGAGCTGACATAAATTATCATAGTCGTACAATTTGTGTCCATTGTAAGAAACTTGAGTAACAAGGTTCTCACATTTGAACCAGTTACACAAAGAAAAAGGTAGAGATGTGTAAAATTGTGATTGAAGTTTGGGAGGAGAGGTGGAGGAGTAAGGCGAAGGAAAGAATTGAACTCTCTCAGATTCTGGATATCTCCGCTGTCATATCATACTCTAGAGCTCAACTGCTCGCACTTGGTAGTGGTCTGGAAGGAAGTCAGCATAGTGTCCACGAGTATGATTAGCTACAGGTGGGAGCTGAGATAGTCTAATGCTAGTGCTGCTGCCCTGAATAGCAGAGGTTGTGGGTTTTGATCCTGTTGGGACTGACACTACGACCCCCCTTCATCACAAGGGGTCTTAGGCATGTCAGTATAGGTCTTATGGAAATCTTTTTGGAGGTGTGAGTCATTTAAATATACGTTGCATATCTCATTAGCATATCTCACCATATGTTATTTGGAGTGAGGTTTGAGAGGATATATATTACGCTTGGGAAATAGGTCAGTCTCTCTTCTCAAAAACCCATATTTCAGTGTCTGGACGGAACTAATGGCATTTCAATCAGGTGATTTCCTGCGTGAAATTAGAAAACTATTCAACAATTTGCTTAATTTCCTTTTGATTAAAATGAACTCAAGCAATGATTAATAAATCTCTACATGGGAAGGCAGTCTCACTTATGAGAAGGACATGGTCAGATGAAGGATGTTTTCACTAAATGGAAGTACAGTCTTACTCTCTTGAAGATTATTGAAAGGGCAGTAGCACAAACGCGAAGTTTTGTGAAAACAATTACCCTAAGGACGTCTAAGGATTTTGACTTATACTTGTCCTTGGCAGCTCTATGGAAAGGATTCTAGCTTTATTGCTCTCTTCGATTGTAAATTCTTCAGGGCAGGGACTCCCTTTCCTATTGTTCCTTTCATGTCTGAAGCGCTTATTACTACTATATGTTATATTATTATGTCACGTGTATTACTGCTGTACAGCGCTATGTTCCTGGATGGTGCTATATAAATAAAGATATACATACAAACTGTAACGCCTGTATGCCCGCAGACCTGGCCAGTCCCCAGTACTGAGGTGGGTAAGGGTATAACACGCACCCACAGCAGTGAGGGCGTGCCCGAAGTGTGGTAATTGCGTTGCCGGGCCTGGTGAGAAATGGTTAACGTTATACTTGCTGAGTCCGGGGCGCCAGAAGTCGGAAGGTATTTGTCCAAGATCCAGAGTCCAGGGATAGGAGAGAGCAGCGTAGTGATGTCCGACAGCCAAGGTTCAAGGGCAGGAGAAGGCAGCGTAGTCAAAGTCCAAAGCAGAGATCAAGTTCAAACCAAGGGAATCCAAACAGGGGCAGGGATAGGAACCAGAGCTGAAATAGACAAGGGAGCTGGGCATAGACACTGCACACACAGGAGCTACAGGAAAGCTATGCAGAGCAAGACTGAGAGGACAGAATGGGGTTATATGGGAAGAAGGGCCAATGGGAGTGAGGGGTGGAGCAGAGGCTTGAGTGGGTAATTGCAGGGATAGGTCCGTGAGAGCAGGTAAGGAGACAGGGAGGTAGTCCAGGGTAATAGCCTGCAACCGATGGGGGGCGGAGCCAGTGCCTGGGGACAGCTGATAACTAGAGAGGGTGCGCACGCCTTCTGTAAGATTGTTATGCGCGCACCGCGTGAGGGGTGTATCGCTGAGGAGGTGTTTGGCAAGAGAGGCAGAAGGGAAGAAGAAGCGGAGGAGCCAGGTACGGTAAGGGCTGGGATGATGGAGGCACGCCGAGGGGTGCGTGTCCCGCGGCATGTGAGAAGCGATCGGGAGCGCGCGCGCTCAGTGAGGGAGCCGCACGTGTGCCCTGAACGTGTGCCTGGGTGTGCAGGCCGTGCTGCAGAGGAACGGCTCAGAGAGGAGGAGGAGAGAGAGTGGGGACGTTGGGTAGAGGGACAGCTAACCGCCGTGGAACCTGAGGTGACGGGGACATGCTGGGAAGCGCGAGTCCCCCGATCCGTTACACACAGTTAAATAGCCAATGACGAACTGTTCTGTCACTCACTGCTGTACCATAACCGGGAAGAATGGCTTGGATGTCATGTGATGATACCCTCCTATTTTCCAGGGACAGTTGCGTTATCGTTTGGTCACCTTGTGAAGTTGTGTCCTTTTTTTCTTCCCTCTTCATTGTTTTGGAAGCACTGTCTTGCGGTCTTCAACTTTTTTTTAACAAGCTTGTAAACTCCACTTTTCTTTTGTTCCACCACCAATCATTCTAGCAATTTCTTCGTAAATGTATCCATACTGTCTTAAAATCTTTTCTCATATCAGGAGCCATTTGCATGTTATTGGCTAGATCAACAACATTTCTGATTGGCTGGAATTTAGATTCTGTGAACCCTTTCTATAAATTGCATAGAACTGTGTTTGTTTTTCTCAATTTTTCACCTCACATTTCAGAAAATATTAGCTAGATTATAAAACCGATTCCGTCATTAGAATCGGTATGAAATTCACTTTCAAGTGATTCATACCATTGATATTATTTTTAATTATGTGGATGAAGTAGCCAGAATAAAACGTGGGAAAATGTCAAATTTTCTTGAAATTTCAACAATTATGGAAACTACTGTACAGTATACAGTATTTAGTAGCGCCTATGCAAGTTACCTAGTGTAGGAAGTCAATAACCTTTCAGCAGCAAAATCCAGGTAGATTACTCATACTGTGCAGTCTATTGGTCTCATTAACACAGCTCTCGCTTTGTTTACTTTCTATCTGTTTAACCATTCCTTCAGCATTTCCTTTGCTCGCTTCTCTTTCTCGCAACTCTCACTTTCTCTTGGTGTACCACAGGGCTCTTTACTTGAACCTCTTCTCCTCGCTTAGTGAATTAATCCACTTTTTTGGTTTCCATTATCATCTTTATGCTGATGATCCTCCTACACTGGCGACACACTTTATTCGAGCTCGGCTAGTCCCACGAATTCGGGTATACCCGGGTGTATTGAGGTTTGTGACTGTTTTCTGCCCGAGTGCATTGGGTTATTTTCCAGGCAGGGATTGAAGCATTTTATTCCCGCTGGCTGCAATACTGCACAGTATATATATATATATATACTGCATTACAATTCATGAATTTATGCCATCTGGTAGACACGCGAAGCATTGCAGCCTATTAAATCCTAATCATTATCATTTAACAGATCAGCCGCCCGTCAGCCAGGCATGAACCCAGGCTGGGAAGGCAAACGCAACGGGGCTTGTCAGAGGTGAGGAGCGGCGCATTCCAGGTATCTGCCAGGTACATACTGGGTATTTGCTCGAATAAAGTGTGTCGGTGCAGTATCTATCTATCTATCTATCTATCTATCTATCTATCTATCTATCTATCTATCTATCTAGCCACTCCAGTTCTCTCTCACTTCCTCCAGCACCATGCCACTAAATTTCTGCCTACTCTTTCCTCCTGGATTTTCCACCTGTACCTCAAGCTCAATATGAACAAGACAGAACGTCTCATCTTCCCACTCACCAATGTAATTCCTCCACTGACATTCATTATAAATATTAATACTCCACCCTAACTCCAGTACCCTAAATTCATGCGTAGGAGCACTCCATTCCTCCAATCCAGGATCTAAGGGTTTTCCCCTTGGGGGTGCCAAAGAAGGAATCAGGAACATTTCTGATACACCATCTGTCCTACGCAGTGGGTGAATTCGTTAATGAGGCTATCAAACCTGAGTTGTGTAGGGTTTCATACACATCCTTTAAGGATGCTATTGTAGTAGTGAGACATTGCGGGGCAGGGGATCTGTTGGAGAAAGCTGACATTAAGGCTGCCTTTCAGCTATCACCAATCCACCCAGAATGTTTTCCCTTTTTAGGATGTAAAATTCCAGAGCAGAATTTCGTAGATCTTTGTCCACCTATGGACTGCTCCATTTATTGTTTTTATTTTGAAGTGTTAAGTTGTTTTTTGGAGTGGGCGGTGAAGGTGAAGTCAGGCAGCGATGGTGTTTGCCACTACCTGGATGACTTCCTGTTTATTGGGCCAGTAGATTCCATGGTTTGGGGGAATATGTTGCCCTTTCTTCAGGCAACAGCATGGGAGTTCAGGTGCCCACTCCCCTTTGGTGGAGAGGTCTCTAAGGTGGCTAGTCCTATGCTGCTTACGAGCTAATATTCTATTTAGGACTAGGCATGTTCCTGGGGTTCAGAAGGAAATAGTGGATGGATTGTCACGTTTCCATATTTTCCTGTGTTTCTGGCTCAAGGTATTAGATAAACAAGCAAGGTTGTATGGTGCTCTGGAACAGAAAAACAGCTTGAGAAAATAGCCAAAGTCTTAGGTGGAGTACCCCTCCAAACTGAACAATGATTAAGGCTAGGATATAATACTCCCACAAGCACTGATAGATGTGTAGCTGGAAGTAGAGTCCCACAAGCACTGAAGTAAGGACAATACACACCTGCCGGTGTCCAGCATCAAAACAGCATCATGGCAATAAAATGGGGTATATAAACATGATCCTTGTAGCTTTCTGGGGAAAAGGACAGTGGAGTGAACTCACATTGAATATAAAAACTCACATGGTTAAGGAGCCTCAGTATCCACTTGTCCAGGGGTATATCGTGCCTCCGTTGATGTAGATTAACAAGGAGAAGGAGAGAAAAAAACGAAGCACTGATTCCACTGCTAGCTTGAAAAAACACAGAGGTGCGTTCCCATAATGAACAAGTTTATTGGATCAAAATAAAACGAACAGAACACCTACGCGTTTCAGGCTTGTGGCCCTTTATCAAGGTGAATAAAAGCAGCTTACCGGAGTGTGTTTAAATACCTTATCCTCGCGCTGCTGTAACCAATGCCACGTCACTTCCTGGTTTAGAGACAGCGACGCGGGACGTGTGACGTCAGCGCGTTGGAGCCGGTACAACACAACAAACTTTATTGAAACATAAAAAAACGAACACTCCGTAAATGAATGAAAAAACAAATATAAACATTGAAAAACGTATGTAAACATTAAAACAAAGTTAAAAAACAAATAGAGAAACAATGAAATAGTCAATTCAATGAATAAAAGCAAATAAATGCCTCATCCATAAATTAAGCATGCTCTATACCTGTTGAACAACCACAATTGGAGTTTGAAGAAAATTGTAATGATAAATTTGGAGAAAACACATGTGCAAAAATGGAAATGTGAAAACCATAATTTAAAACAATGAGCAAAGATAATATACCATATTCATAAATCACTTAGTATAAATAATAAATAATTATTGCTCATAGTAACATGTGTGGTATCCAAATCCAAACAAATAGCATACTCTGTCAAAAATCACTTAACAATTCATTCATCTAAAACAGAAAAACTAAAGTTAAGACTATTCATAATGAAAAAAAGAAAAAAAATATTCTTTGTTATAAAAAAGAATAGGATAATGATTTAAGACAGGATGACAGACAAACCCAGTGACAAATTGGAACAAAAAGCCATTATAATGGCTAAAGAACATGAACATATATATTAAGTTCTTATTGTCTAAAAAATAAACATCTTAATATCTATATAGTTAATGTCCATATATTTATTAGAAAAAAATGTTCCAAACCATAAAGAAATGTATATATAGAGACAAATGTATTTCCCATGTGGTGGGGAAAAAAGGGATCATGTATTTTTATTCAACTCCAAGTGGGAGTATCCCCTGGCTTCAAAACGGTTCAAAAGATCAATTGACTGGTTCAAATAATCTTCTGAACCAGTACTGCTAACACTAAACCTACACTAAGTGATGAGGCGCATGCCGCGAGGCTGAAGTGAATGGAGCATAGTAGTTGAGCTCCGTTCCCCACCTCCACTAACAACACCTGAAAGTCAGTAACCCACCAACCCAAAAACGCCCAAATATATAAAATCACAGCAGCAACTCCTGTATGGCCCGGGCAACCCAATAAGAAGAAGGAAGGGATATGAGAAAATATCTTGGGCCGCTCCACTACACCGGAGCGCAGATACAGTAATGGCGCAGAATCAAACACCGGCTCAGAGTCAGACCGGGAGAACAACCACCCAGATGTGCCCACGCAGATGCCGGTTCGTATCTGCGACTTTGATCGACTGTACCAGTGATATGAAGAGCATGATATACACTGGGCTCCAAGACTTAAAAAAAGAAGTTCAGGGCTTGGGGAGCGTACAGGTGCCCTCGAGGACAAAATGGTGACCGTTTAAACCATTAAAAGGCTGACAAAGAGCGGCGTACATGCAATCGCAGATATCGGAGATTATGGAGAGGCAAGAGGATGCAGAGATAGGGACCGCAGGACAATATCAGAATTCGCGCATCCCAGAGACTAACCGATTGTGAAGCATCACTGCCAGGTGGCTGGAGACTCTCTTGCCGGACTTGCCCGTAACAGAAAGAGCCATGGATCGCTTGCCACAGAGCCCTCAGAACCGCCGCTGCAGGCAACAGAGCAGCCACGCGATGTCACGTCCAGGCTGCACTATTCAAGACCAGGGACGCGTCTTTAAGTGCACCGAGGCGAAGGCACTTGTAGATTTAGGGGGCCACGCTGCAACTGTACCAAAGACCTATCCCCATAACATTGTGCAAGGAAGAAGGGCACTGCAGCCCCGTCACTAGGCTGCTGAGGGACCGGCGCGTCCGGTATCGCTGACCTTTCCGTTCGCGCTATTGGTTATAAAGAACGGGAGGGTCTTTGCAATGAAGGAGATAGAGGAGAAAGAGGACTTCCTCAATAAAACTAGGCCCTGAGGGACGGCCCCTCAAAAGCCCCAGGAGGGAAGCACGGGGAGAAGAAGCGGAATGGAGACAGCCGGTTCGCGCCACACGCTCCGGAGCCTACAGTCCCAGCATAGAACTGAAGTCATGTCACAACCCCCAAACCAGGGTAAAATTTAAAGTTGGGGTACGGGTTTACCCGAAGAGTTTATAAATAAATAAATATGGATATCTTGTCACCAATCACCAAAACTGCCAAGATAGACTAAACACCCACTAAGCCCGCCGTAACGCGCATGTCCCGCAAAGTTCTGGGGCCGCCACAAGTGGAGAAAAGGTCGACCCGAAAGTCCTCAAGCCTCCAAAAGTAAACCTTACTGGAAGGAAATGGGGCCGCCGCAGTGAAACGACGACCACCCAGTCTTGGCACCACAGAAGCAGCTCCACCACGAGGCGTTCTTCACGGAAGTAGAGGGCCTCATCAGCGTGGAACAGGTGAAGTGGACACTCCCTCATCAACGTCGGCGGATCAGGGCATGTCGCCCAACGTAATAGACGTCACGCAAATGGAGCGGACGCATCCTGGAGGGCGTGTGAAGGAGACAAGAAAACCCTGACACCTCGGCGGAGAAGCACAAATCTCGCGAGCATCGGGGTAGGGTGACACACCGGACACTCAAAAAAAGACGGCGGACAAGAGAGATGGGCCGACGCAAACCAACGAAGGCCCAGACGTCGGCCCACCCACCGTGACGCTGGAGCCAAGAAATGCCCACCTGAGAAAGAAAGACTCTAACAATGTTGATAGCATCTAAAGTGGCACATTGACCTGCCCAGCACTGACACAACACCCACATGAGACATATAGGGCTCAACACACAGATCCCTACATATTTAAAGAGGCACAAGCGCTGGTATATGTGGTTTTAGCTAGGGCCAAAATAGAACCCGAACACCCAGAGGCTACACGGCACATACCACACACGAAACATGCAACAGCTCTAGAAGATAGTGCAGTCGAAGGGACAAGTTACAAGTATTAGACGTTACACACCCACAAGTTTATGTTTACTGGTTTAAAGTTAAGTAATGCTTAGACAAGTCCCGGTTTGAGTTCCAATAGTAGGACAACTGGATAAGGGAGGGGTGGAGAGGAGGTTGCCGCCTCACGTAAACTTGAACAAGGGTTCTCCACATTGGCGCCAGAGGGAAAACCCAGAGGTGGCCTCATGCAGACCCCTTAGGCACGCATTCGAGACGGAGAGGTGGATGTGAGGGCCACCCCAGACTACCACCCAAGGGCTGCACGCCTAAGTGAGGCACGAAGGAGTAGTGGGGAGCTTTGCTCTCGTCCCCCACTCACCCCCCCCGACAGTTCTTAATGTTTTAACATAATGTTTATATGTGTAAGTAACGTTCCCCTCAATGGTTTTCCTCTGTATCCCCCACCCCCCGCCACAGTCCTGGCAGAGAGGATTCCGGTCCAAAACTCCCGCATATGGAGTCAAGGAACAACCCCTTACCGCCAATTGTTCAGAGAAAAGTCACATAGAACATCTATTCCCCCTTCTGCTTTCAACGCGGCCGCAAGCTCAGAAAGAATGTGAAGACCCTCACGCTGACATCGAGGCTCCGCTTCTGACTGCAATAGAAGATAAGGTTTTGCAAATCAACACACATAAATAAAGACACATCGGTCATTTCACAATGTGAAGGCTTTAATGTCCGTGGAAGCCAGGATCTATAGCAACATACAAAAAACAGACCCCGACATAATTCTCTTTACAGAAGACTCATTTTTCCAAACTAGTTCACCCAACATTTATTGACTATGATTAGGAATGTGTTCTTCAGCCTCGCCAACAAAAAAAAAAGGTTGCCATACTACTGTAACCGTTTGCCCTTTCGCGATTAAGACCATCAAAAAAGACTACAACGTCAACTGCCATTTTTGACTATAACACGGCGAATCAGAGGTCAGCTGGTCACAACACTGGCAAGTGTTTATGCACCAAGTACAGGCACAGAATCCTTCCTGGAAAGGTTCTTCTCTCCATCCTCCGAAGATGGCGCAGGGGTTGCATAATAACTAGGGGGTGATTTTATCACGACACTAATCCACAATGGATGATGCACCCCAGTGGCAAGCCAACTCAAAGATCAGGCAAAACCTGGAATAGATGGTTGGAGAACCAATACCTTTTGATATATGGATGGTAACAACACCCGCAGGACAAAGAATTTTACATTCTACTACTACTCCCACCTCCCATGACAGATATATAGGATAGACTATCCTTTGTCTCTAGAGTAATGGTTTCTCAGATCTCCCACTCGGGCATCCATGAATTTCTGTCATATCGATGATCGCGCCGTTATAGTGCTGCGGTGCTCCGATTTTTATTCTAGACAGACCAGTGAGCGAACTGGAAACTTAATAGTTTTTACTAAAAATCCCCGCAATTGCACAAAATGTGGGGATAAATCAGGGAATATTTTCAAGAATATGGGAAGGTGACTTCGCAGGCTACCCTATTGGAAGCCCATAAAGGCGACTCTGAGAGGAGAGCTCATAAGGATGCAAGCAGCAAGGGGAGAAGGTACAAAAAATCAATCAGCTACAGAAAAATTGGCATCCTCTCGCTCTCACTAAAAATAACAAAGAGCAATGACCCTTAAGGAGTTGCTAGACACTAAAACCCAACTTATTATCTTGCTGACCTCCCGTGCTGAAAAGAGCTGACATGGTCTAAGTCGAAATTTTTTGAGAAAACAAACAGGCCGATACCCTACTTGCCAACAACTAAGAGACAACAAACACTCTTCTCCCAAATTCAGACGATTCAACAGAGCAGGGGGATCTGACCTCTGACCCCAAAAAAATAGTTAATGAATTAAAACATAACTATGAAACCCTTTATGATGGGGCAAAGGTGGCACCACAATGCCACACCACAAAGCTCGACTAAAGACTTCTTAGCAGAGGCACAATTGCCTAAATGACCAAGAGGAGAGGGACGCACTACGAGCCGACTTTACTCTCGAGGCACGCTCTAGAGGTAATGAATGTCATTAAAAGCATCCAATGCCCCAGCCCGGATGGCTTTTTCTCCAATCTCTATATTATAAAAATTTCCGTAAAATCCTAGCTCCTCATCTACTAAAACTATGTAATTCCTTCCTGGGTGGTGCCCCCATCCCGGGCTCGATGCTCCAGGCGTCTATCTCAGTAATCCACAAACCAGAAAGGACCCAGCGGTTAACTGTAAAAGCTACAGGCCCATCTCGTTAATAAACTCAGATACAAAAATCTTTTCCCAACTTTTAGCTAACCAACCGCCTTAAACAGGGTTTGTCCAAGTTGGTGCCATCCTGATCATGGGGTTCTATGTGGTCGACCAGCCCTGATAACACCAGACGGATTATAGATTTGATCGTCTGGCGCAAAACAGAATATCCCTCTATGGTGGCTTAGTTTATGCTGCAGAAAAAGCGTGACGACAGGATTGACTGGCCCTACTTGAGAGAGACGCTTGGGGGCGTTTGGCCATAGGGGGGAGAATGATAGAGTCAATTCTCCGCTCTATATCGGGACGACGGCGAAGGTCAGACACCATGGGCTTCCCCTCGAAGAATTCCAGATCAGAGCGGCACCCAGGCAAGGCTGTCCTCTGTCGCACCCCTTCTCTTGCGCGTTATGCATCGGCCCCTGGCGGCGCATATCCGCCTCAGCCCGAATATAGTAGAATCCAAATTAGTGACCAGCCACAAAGGTGGCCCTGTACCTGATGACGTGATACTCACGCTATCACCAGCCCCTCATCCTCTCTGCCGAACGTCCTTTCATTACATGGGGAATTTAATGCGATATCCGGGTTCAAATTAACCAAGCAAATCGAAGCCGTAAGTATCAACTTACCTAAGGTCACCGAGAACTGATCACGGTGAACTTTGGAATTCAAATGGCAAACCTCCTCCATAAATATTTAGGGATCAATATCACGAAACAATCGGCACCCTTTATTAAGGCAAATTATCCCCAGACTAAACGGACACTGAAGAAGATCTCCGAAATGGCAGGGTACAACATATCCTGGATTTGCAGGATTCATCGCTAAAAATGAATCTCCTTCCCAGAATTTTGTACCTATTTCAGACTCTTCCGGGCCCATAATCGGGAAGATCCTGGTTACAGTCCGCATGGGGAAGTTTTGTCTGGGGTAATAAAACCCCCCGCATCAAACTAGCACACTAATTCGGCGGCCCACAACAAGGAGGAGGATTACGTACCTTGCCTGCTGTCTACTTCAAAGCAGCTCAATTGACCCAACATTATCCGTGGCACACCCACCCTAGTCGGAGGCGATGGGTGGGCTGTGAGGCGGCCTGCTGTGCCCCGTGGCATTGCAGGACCTGATCTGGCTCCCAATAGGTCCGCAAGACTTTACACACCACACCCGCTTTCCCGCGGTTTGTCAGCTCGTTGTGCAGTATGGGACAAAAGCAAATATAACACACGTCTTGATGAGACAGCACTCTTTGATGAACCCCATTTGTGGGAAACCCTGATTTTCGCTCCGGGCCTGCAGAAGAAAGATTTTTATTACATGGACACAGAAGGGCTATACTCGCCTGCGCCACCTGGAGGGTAGATATCTATCAAATCGTTCGAGCAAATTAAGTCTGAAAGTCAATTCCAATCCAAATTCTTTAATCCCTCCAGCTAGAGCTTTCTATGATAAATTTCCCATTCGAGCTAAACGCACTAATTTTGACACAGCTCGGTTCTACTGGAACAGGTACCAGGACTTATCTCTACGATGTACAAGGCGCGGTGCTGTCCACTCCTGACGCAGACGTGACGTTAAAATATAAGAATAGATGGGAAAGAGGCTTAGGGGACACACAGAGGACGAAGCCTGGGACTATATTGTTCCTTGGCGGCAGTAAGAGACTCGCATTGCACGACATTGAAGGAGAACGCGTATAAGGTCCTGATGCGGTGGTATTTGACCCCATTACGATTATCACAAGTTTGTCAGGGGCTACCCTCCATTGTGGCCCGAAACAATGTGGGGAGCAGGCAGACTTGCTGCACATGCTGTGGGGTTGCACCAAGATACTCCCATCTGTGAAGATATAAATTGGCTCCAGAGAATTCTCGTTGCGCGACTCCCTTTGGACCCCTGGTTGTTTCTGCTGGCCGAGCAACGACCCGGGTTAAACAGATCGGAGCACAAATTATTGCACATTTTGCAACGGCTCTGAGGTGCGAAATCGCAGCATTGTTGGAAGCAAGCCCGATACCAAATAATCCCAAAAATCATAAATCGAATTTGGCACGTTTGCCGATGGAACAGTTAACGAGTCTGGTTAACGACACCGGCACAAGCTTTCTAAAAGTCTGGGTCTTCCTGTTTGGCCCTGAATGATATCCCAGGGGTCAATGCTGCCAATATACTGCTTTAATAGCGCTAGGCGCGTTCTCCTTGGATGCGTGTACTGACCGGGGAGACATAAATACCCTCACATAAGAGGTCAACTATCCCGGCAGTCAAGGGAGAGAGTAGAGGTCGGCGCCCTCACGCGCGGCGAACATAACAGAAGACAACAAGTCCCGTGCTCGGACGGTCCCTGGGAGTTCCTCAAAGCCCAAAGGATAAGGCGACTTTCCTGTGGCAGTAGTCTCCCCCGCGACGGACCCACTGAATCAAGCCTTTCCGTGGCTTGCTCCACCCTTCCTACCCCCCCACCCCTTCCCTGCTGTCTCCTGTGTCTAGTCTGGGTGTAAGTCTATTGGTCTGTATGTCACCCCAGTGCGTCGTCTGTTGTGTGCTAAATATAAATGAGATTGGGCATGTGTACTGTTATATTGAACAAGGGTTGGCAGAAAATGTGAGAATGTACCATTGCACTCAATAAAAACTTTTTTGGTTGAAAAAAATAATCTTCTGAACCAGTACTGCTAACACAAACCTACACTAAGTTGCTGAGGAGACGTGGGACTGCAGATTCCTTGAGCCTGAGTTTGAAGGGAGCTGGTGGCTACCCGTAGTCCAACCCCCATCGATGACACGCGCCGACGTCACGAGTCACCTGACGCGAAGTGAAACAGATCGCCGTATCGAGAGAAGGGGAGGGCTGAGACTCACAAAACCCTAACAAGCAACGAGCAAGTGCCTCTGTTCCACCGTCATTCTTAGTACCGAAGTGCCTGTACTAACACTACTCTTCTGTGAGTGTTTATAACCGTTTTAATTGCCTATAAACTAACTCTACTACTCTACAGAATTGTACCATGCACTCAATAAAAACTTTTTTGGTTGAAAAAAAATAATCTTCTGAACCAGTACTGCTAACACTAAACCTACACTAAGTGACCAGCATTGATCTTTTGAACCGTTTTGAAGCCAGGGGATACTCCCACTTGGAGTTGAATAAAAATACATGATCCCTTTTTTCCCCACCACATGGGAAATACATTTGTCTCTATATATACATTTCTTTATGGTTTGGAACATTTTTCTAATAAATATATGGACATTAACTATATAGATATTAAGTGTTTATTTTTAGACAATAAGAACTTAATATATATGTTCATGTTCTTTAGCCATTATAATGGCTTTTTGTTCCAATTTGTCACTGGGTTTGTCTGTCATCCTGTCTTAAATCATTATCCTATTCTTTTTTATAACAAAGAATATTTTTTTTTTCTTTTTTCATTATGAATAGTCTTAACTTAGTTTTTCTGTTTTAGATGAATGAATTGTTAAGTGATTTTTGACAGAGTAATGCTATTTGTTTGGATTTGGATACCCACACATGTTACTATGAGCAATAATTATTATTATTTATACTAAGTGATTTATGAATATGGTATATTATCTTTGCTCATTGTTTTAAATTATGGTTTTCACATTTCCATTTTTGCACATGTGTTTTCTCCAAATTTTCATTACAATTTTCTTCAAACTCCAATGTGGGTTGTTCAACAGGTATAGACATGCTTAATTATGGATGAGCATTTATTTGCTTTTTATCATTGAATTGACTATTTCATTGTTTCTCTATTTGTTTTTTAACTTTGTTTTAATGTTTACATAGTTTTTCATCATTATGTTATATATTGTTTTTTCATTCATTTACGGAGTGTTCGTTTTTTATGTTTCAATAAAGTTTGTTGTGTTGTACCGGCTCCAACGCGCTGACGTCACACTCCCGCGTCGCTGTCTCTAAACCAGGAAGTGACGTGGCATTGGTTACAGCAGCGCGAGGATAAGTATTTAAACACACTCCGTAAGCTGCTTTTTTTCACCTTGTATAAAGGCCACAAGCCTGAAACGCGTAGGTTTTCTGTTCGTTTTTATTTTGATCCAATAAACTTGTTCATTATGGAACGCCCTCTGTTTTTTTCAAGCTAGCAGTGGAATCAGTGCTTCGTTTTTTTCTCTCCTTCTCCTTGTTAATCTACATCAACGAGGCACGATATACCCCTGGACAAGTGGATACTGAGGCTCCTTAACCAGTGAGTTTTTATATTCAATGTGAGTTCACTCCACTGTCCTTTTCCCCAGAAAGCTACAAGGATCACTGTTTTATATACCCCATTTTATTGCCATGATGCTGTTTTGACTGGACACCGCAGGTGTGTATGTGTCCTTACTTCATCAGTGCTTGTGACTCTACTTCAGCTACACATCTATCAGTGCTTGTGGGAGTATTATATCCTAGCCTTATTCATTGTTGTACTCCACCTAAGACTTTGGCTATTTTCTCCAACTGTTTTTCTGTTCCAGCACCATACAACACTTGCTTGTTTATCTAATACCTTGAGCGAGAACACAGGAAAATATGGAACGAAAAAACAATCCATCCACTATTTCCTCTGAACCCCGAGGAACATGCCTAGTCCTAAATAGAATATTAGCTCGTAAGCAGCAGCGGACTAGACCCTTAGAGAACTCTCACCAGAGGGGAGTGTACACCTGAACTCCCATGCCGTTGCCTGAAGAAAGGCCAACATATTCCCCCAAACCATGGAATCTACTGGCCCAATAAACAGGAAGTCATCCTGGTAGTGGCAAACACCATCTTTGCTTGCTTCCAAACAACACAGCTCCAACATCGCTGTCAATAATTACTGGAGGTACATCCAGCGATTAACGCTTTACAGTTCAGGCAGTTAGTGATTTTGTGTAATATATGATTACTCTTGTTTGGGTCAAGACCATCAGCTCAGCGTGTTTTAATATTTTATTCACTCTTTATTTATCACTTTTCACCTTGGTTTTCACTATAGCGATGTTAGAAAATGTAAAAATGTTTATTGTGATGTGCACCCCAAATGTACTTCTGTGAATGTTTGTGTGACTTTATCACGTGATCCTCCATTTTAATGTAACCTATAAACCATGAAAAAGCCATTGTAAAGCAAATGATCTCTTATGTAAAGATCACCATGCGTTTTCACATGCAGCTTTTGAGCTGGTTCTCCCTACAGCCCGTGTACTATCACCCATTCAAATTTGTGACGTTTCTTCAGCAAGTGACAACTTTTCTATGAAGATACAACGTAACTGGCCACCAACTTCGGGATCAGAGTAAAGTCTTATGGTACAAAAATCGACTCTATATTCCACTAAGGCATTACGTCTGCATTTCTCGATGTATCGAGGTGATCACAACGGTATCAAAAAACCTTGGCAATGTTGAGACAACATTTTTGGTTGCCGCAACTCCCGCAGGATGTGTTTCAGTTTTTTCCTACATGTGAGACATGTGAGCTTGTGCACGAAGGAAGTAAGCATGACAGAGTCCTGCAGTGGTTACAACCTATTGACAGTCCCTCTAGGTCATAGACCAGTATTTCAATGGATATCATTGTAAAATTACCCCCTTCTGAGGGTTGCACTGTAATTTTGACTATAATACAGTAGATGAATTTTTGAAAATTGGCTCATTTTGTGCTATTTCCTCAGTTACCTACAGCTCAAAGGTGTGCCCTATTTTTCTAAAGAGGTATACCAGTTCATGGTCTTCCAGTAAGAATTTTACAGCTAGAGTATCTCAATTATATCCCGGTTTTGGCCGAGATGTGTGGCTACTGAGGTTCAATGAGCCCCGTCTTCTGACTACCACGCACAGTCCAATGGGCAGACCGAGCATTTGAATCAGACCTGGAGCAGTACTCTCCACTGTTTCACTAATGCACACCCATCCAACTAGACTACGTTTTTACTGCTGGATTTGCTTAGAATAATTGTAGCATTCACCAAGATTATAGTCCATTTTTTTTGCCACATGCTGTATGCCTCTTGAGGAAGTCTAGTTTGATGAAACGCGTAGAGCAATAGTAAAGGGACCAAGTGAAGCTCATAGTATTGTGGAGGATCCCAAGGACATTTGAACCCCTATATGGAGTGACTTTCTGTGGATGGCCACCACGAGGGTTTGCTACATTATAAGAAGGGTTTCTCTGGACTGTACCATCCACCATTTGACCCAGAACGTCCCACTATCTACATTTGCTTACTTGCCTATATGTGTTTTTTTGCTTTTTATTACTATCTTTATAAGTTATCTACATTATTCCTGTGTCCTCTGTCTTGTTTTTTTTCCGGGAGTATCCTGTCCCTCCAGTGATGACCAATTAACCTTACTCGAGTTGGTTACTTGGAACAACTGAAATGCCCATATTGCTTACATAAAATGTGAGTAATATCATCATACCTTACTTTACGCTCTACACTATTTATATAACATGTTACACTATTTTTTGTTTTTGTTTTCTTCTTTTTATATTTTCACCTGGTTGAGAGAGCGCTTCGGACTCTTTTTGCTGTTACATGCGTGTATGCCTATCATTCTAAAATGCTTCCCTTGGAAAATGAGCGGTCTCCCGTCCCAGCTCTTCCTTCATAGCTACTGCAGCAGTTTCACCACGGATTATTGATGCGATTGTGCCAAGTACAATAAATTTGCAGATCAGATGCCCGCTCCTCAGTTTCAACTGGGTGATAAGTTATGGCTCAATCAAAGCGCCCCTTTAAGAAACACGCCAAGGAAATTTGGTGGCCTACCGCCATTAATTATCAGCTTCATGGAGAATACATCTCTGCTAAAACCCCCTCCTGCTAATCTATATCCGAAAAGACCTTGAGACACCCACGCCCCCGTTAATATCAAGGGACATTAAGAATTGAGGTACAGGCTATCTGTGACTCACAACAGGTCCAGACCATATTCTATTTGGTGGACTGGAAGGGAATGCCCACGTGTGGAGCTGGGTGTCGGTTTCAAGAGGTGTGCCCCTGGATATGGGTGCCATATCGAAACATGCTTTGCCTCACAACTTGCTTGCTGACTTAGTGGAAGGCTGTGTTGCTCCCGGTCTCCTGTGCTGTTGCTGCTCTCTTGTTCAGTTCTTGGTTGATCCTACTTGTCCGGACTACACAGCACGCATACGATAACTCTACTGAAAAATAATCTTCTGAACCAGTACTGCTAACACTAAACCTACACTAAGTTGCTGAGGAGACGTGGGACTGCAGAGTTCCTTGAGCGCCGAGTTTGGAGAGGGAGCTGGTGGCTACCCGTAGTCCAACCCCCGATCGATGACACGCGCCGACGTCACGAGTCACCTGACGCGGAAGTGAAACAGATCGCCGATCGAGAGAAGGAGGAGGGCTGAGACTCACAAAACCCTA
Source organism: Ascaphus truei (assembly GCA_036426205.1). Classification (NCBI taxonomy): domain Eukaryota; kingdom Metazoa; phylum Chordata; class Amphibia; order Anura; family Ascaphidae; genus Ascaphus; species Ascaphus truei. Next base: position 158,743 of record WSYH01000599.1, on the reverse strand, counting down.
ACAAGCAGACGAGCCATGTGCCTCTGTTCCCGCGGTCATTCTTAGTACCGAAGTGCCTGTACTAAATACTCTTCTGTGAGTGTTTATAACCGTTTTTAATTGCCTATAAACATAACCAGTGTTCGACAAACCTATACATTTGCTCGCCCCGGGCGAGTGGATTTAACATCGGGGTGAGCTCCTATTGGCCCAAGCAGCACACGTTTGGTACTAGGTGGCGAGTAGATTTTTTTGTGTGGTGAATAGATTTTTTGGTGATTTGTCGACCACTGAACATAACTATACTACTCTATGGGCCTTGCGCTTTTTTCTTTTTTTTGTTTCCTCTCTTTAGTTAACCCTGGTCCCGAGGTTGGTTCCAGATGTAAAGAAGCTGCATACCCATTTTTTTAACCAAGATTGGACTCTATATTTGGGAACACGTTTTGTGAAACTCTTCTAAGCATTAAGTATTGTTTCTTTTTTTTAAATTAATTGTTCTCCTCTCTGTTTCACTGTGTAATCCCGTTAATTTGAATGCACATGTATATATATAATTTCTGTAAGTAAGAGCGCTGGTTGACACAGTTACTTACAGAGGGGGTAATACCCACCTGTGTCTATCTCACCTACAAAACTGTCATATGGAGACAGGCTCACAGATGGGTACTGTAGCTCTGGAGTTCTGTAGGATGCAGGTAACCAAAAGGAGTGGCAGATTTTGTTAAAGAAACTATGGTGTCTCAGTTAGGCATGTGGACCTGGAGAGTCTGGATTTGGGTCTGTACTCTCGGACGGTGTTAATTTATCCGTTGTAGGTCTGGACATCTTCAGCTCCAGGCTGCAGGATAAGAGAGTGGGTTGTGGAAGGGTTGAGGCTGTGTGACCAATTTAAGGTTTGAAATGGCTTCACCAGGTTTCAGTAAATTTGGCTTTAATAAAGGGGGAGAATTGCTAGATGGTCCTGGAAAATAATGATAAATGCATTATAGCTATCTGGCCTAATGTATGGCGGGCAGAGGAGACACTCAGGGCTTGGCTGGGTCTGTGAGCTTGACTGGCAGTTTTCACTTTTGGCTGTCCATTGGAAACCTACTGTGTGACTTTCGGATTGGGTTGGCAGACAGTAGCTGGTGGTTGGGCACGGGATCCATTCCCTTTGGAGTTTGGGCGAGCTTTGCCAGGCAATTCCCCTTTACATGAAATAATGTTTATGGTTATTTATGTTTATCATTAGGCTGTGGCCTTTTCTTCTAAAAGTTGGTGTTCGTATTATTTATTGGAAAAGGGGGGCTTTGTCAAAATTCAGGGTCAGGAAGCCCCTGTGAATATAAAAAAAAAAGGCGGCACATGACCGTGGCCAGGTGGGTAAGAGGTTAATAGTTAGGTAGAGGAAGGTTGTTAAGGAGGGGCGCAGTTATGAAGTGGAGGGGTGGTTTAAAAGGCCTCCTGAATTCCTCTTTTTCCTGTCCCCTTTTTTCCTGCCCTCCCTCTCTCCGTATAAGGCAACGCTTCTGGGGTTGGTGAAAGGTTTTATTTTTTATCCAGTGGAAATAATGTATTACACTATACATTGTTGGTAAATGTATATGTTGCTTTACATTTATTTGTATTTTTTTAAATGACAATGTGGTGATGGGATAGGTGCTATTTTGCCACAGCAGCTGTATATTTGCCTTTAATAAAGGGTGGGAATTGCTGGCTGGTCCCGGAAAAGAACTGTAAGCCATTTTAGTAGGGTGGAGTACTATATTGCGGGTTGAGGAGACGCTCCGAGCTTGGCTGGGTCGGCAAGCTTGAAGTTGTCAGACACCACTGAGAAATCCACAGAGAGAGCCAGATTCAGAACCAGGGATCTGGATCATCAGAGTGGTCAAGGTGCAAGGTGGAATCGGAACCAGAGAATAAGGTCTGCAGAGTAGTCAGAATGCAAGCAGGAGTCAGAACCGGGGATCAGGATCAGTAGAGTAATTTGTATGCATGCTGTAGTCCGAACAAGGTTATAGGATCAACCAAGAACTGAACATGAGAGCAGCAACAGCACAGGAGACGGGAGCAACACAGCCTTCCACTAAGTCAGCAAGCAAGTTGTGAGGCAAAGCATGTTTCGATATGGCACCCATATCCAGGGGCACACCTCTTGAAACCGACACCCAGCCTCCACACGTGGGCATTCCCTTCCAGTCCACCAAATAGAATATGGGTCTGCCGACCTGTTGTGAGTCACAGATAGCCTGCCTCAAATTCTTAATGTCCCTTGATATTAACGGGGGCTGGGTGTCTCAAGGCTCTTTTCGGATATAGATTAGCAGGAGGGGGTTTTAGCAGAGATGTATTCTCCATGAAGCTGATAATTAATGGCGGTAGGCCACCAAATTTCCTTGGCGTGTTTCTTAAAGGGGGCTCTTTGATTGAGCCATAACTTATCACCCAGTTGAAACTGAGGAGCGGGCATCTGATCTGCAAATTTATTGTACTTGGCACAATCGCATCAATAATCCGTGGTGAACCTGCTGCAGTAGCTATGAAGGAAGAGCTGGGACGGGAGACCGCTCATTTTCCAAGGGAAGCATTTTAGAATGATAGGCATACAGCATGTAACAGCAAAAGAGTCCGAAGCGCACTCTCAACCAGGTGAAAATATAAAAAAGAAGAAACAAAAACAAAAAATAGTGTAACACTGTTATATAAATAGTGTAGAGCGTAAAAGGTATGATGATATTACTCACATTTTATGTAAGCAATATGGGCATTTCAGTTGTTCCAAGTAACCAACTCAAGTAGTGTAATTGGTCATCACTGGAGGGACAGGATACTCCCAGGAAAAACAAAGCAGAGGACACTGGAATAATGTAGATAACTTTATAAAGAATAGTAATAAAAAGCAAAAAACACATACAGGCAAGTAAGCAAATGTAGATAGTGGGACGTTCTGGGTCAAATGGTGGATGGTACAGTCCAGGAGAAACCCTTCTTATACTGTAGCAAACCCTCGTGGTGGCCATCCACAGAAAGTCACTCCATATAGGGGTTCAAATGTTCTTAATGATCCTCCACAGTACCTATGAGCTTCACTTGGTCCCTTTACTATTGCTCTACGCGTTTCATCAAACTAGACTTCCTCAAGAGGCATACAGCATGTGGCAAAAAAAATGGACTATAATCTTGGGATGAATGCTTACAATTATTCTAAGCAAATCCAGCAGTAAAACAGTAGTCTAGTTGGATGGGTGTTCATTAGTGGAACAGTGGAGATACTGCTCCAGGGTCTGATTCAAATGCTCGGTCTGCCCATTGGACTGTGCGTGGTAGGCAGAAGACGGGGCTCATTGAACCCTCAGTAGCCACCACATCTCGGACCAAAACCGGGATATAAATTGAGATCCTCTATCTGTAAGATTCTTACTGGGAAGACCATGCAACTGGTATACCTCTTTAAAGAAAATCCGGGCCAACCTTTGAGTTGTAGGTAATTGAGGAAGTAGCACAAAATTAGCCAATTTTCGAAAATTAATCTACTGTATTATAGTCAAAATTACAGTGCAAGGGGGGTAATTTCACAATGATATCCATTGAAATACTGGTCTATGACCTAGAGGGTCTGTCGATAGGTTGTAACCATCCTGCAGGACTCTGTCATGCTTACTTCATTCGTGCACAAGCCTCACATGTCTCACATGTAGGAACAAACTGAACCACATCCTGCGGGAGTTGTGGCAACCAAAAATGTTGTCTCAGCATTGCCAAGGTTTTTGTGATACCGTTGTGATCCACCTCGATTACATCGAGAACTTGCAGACGTAATGCCTTAGTGGGAATATAGAGTCGATTTTTGTACCATAAGACTTTACTCTGAATCCCGAAGTTGCGTGGCCAGTTACGTTGTATCTTCATAGAAAAGTTGTCACTTGCTGAAGAAACGTCACAAATTTGAACCAGCTCAAAAGGTGCATGTGAAAACGCACGGTGATCTTTACATAAGAGATCATTTGCTTTACAATGGCTTTTTCATGGTTTATAGGTTACATTAAAATGGAAACTGGAAAAGTATCAAGCTAAGCGCTGATTGGTGCAGCGGGCTCTTCACTAATGAGAAACCTGATACGCCGCTTCCACGCACACAAGTGCACATAACCCACTAGCCCTCCTGAAGTGCAAGCAACAGAAGCCATGTGCCGCAGAGCCTGTATGGACCAACGCAAACCCCGTACGTCAGTCATTACAGTAGGGCAGTTTCCTCTTTTGGTCCACTGGAGACGTACTGTGGGACTGTCTAGTTGAGTTGGCAGACAGTAGCTGGTGGTTGGGAATGGGATCCGTACCCTGTGGCGTTTGATTGGGCTTTGCCAGGCAATTCCCCTTTACATGAAATAATGCTTATTTATGTTTATCATTAAAAGCTATGGCCTTTTCTTCTAAAAGTTGGTGTTTGTATTATTTATGGGAAATGGTTGGCCTTTTCTGAATCCAGGGCCAAGGGATTTGTTTTAAAAGGCACTCTGCCTTTTTTCTTTTTACCATATAAATATTGTATGCTTTCTAAAATTAGGTCTGTAGAGTTTTGCCCCAATGTTAAACGATATTAGAATTGCTTTAAGTCAGTTACAGAATTACTACTCTTTTACAGCCACTTTGACAACTCACTGTAATAGACAACATGCTTAAAATATGCAAACAAAATGAAATAATACAAAGAGAAAAAGTTGATATGCTGGGGAGCATATGCCTTCATTGTCTATAGAAGTGGACACCAATGCACAAGGAGCTCAGAAAAACACACATACTGTGCTTCAAACTTACCTAACTAAAAATCTTAGTGCTAGCATTGCTGCATCTGCATGAAAACTATTGAGAGAAAAATGTAAATACTGTACTGAGAAAATCCTGAGTGAAGCGTCTGTATATCTTTCTAGATGTATTGTTTGGGTATTCAGGAAAGATGCAGATTGGCCCTCATCTTCTGTTTGTTGTTTCAGGCCTTCAACAGTTTACATTTCACTCTTTGTTTCAACATTTCTCTGTCTTTCTGCAGTTTTTTACTAATTGTAATTTGTTATAATTACCTTTATAGTAATATCTGCAAATGTTATCATATAAAACGCAGCAGTATTGAAGAGGTTAAAATAATATGTAATATGTGCCAAAAGTGTATTGTGCATACTGTATTGCATGGCATGTGGGAATTTTACATTTTCCCTTGTCCTTCCCAAAAGAAATGAAAACTAAAAGTAAATAATGCCTTCTGTAACTCCCAGTTATGACGTCCTTTCTAATCTGATTTACATGGCAGCATTTGCATTTTTTATCAACATGCTGAGACTCAACACAAGTATCAGCACTGTAAAACAAATCAGACGCAAATGGACTCTTTGTTTTTTCTAACCTCATTTAATATTAAAGTATACTATTATTTAATTTATTATGTAGGTGTTGTGGTGGGGGGGGGGGGTTGTGTAGGTGTTGTTGGGGTGTGTGTGAAAATGTGTAGGCATTGTGGATGGGAGGGAATTGTGTGTGTGTGGGGTGGAATTGTGTGTGTGTGTGTGGGGGGGGGGGGGGGTTTTTTTTGGGGGGGGGGGGGGGGGGGGGGGTGAGTGAGAGGACGGGGGATATTGATTGATAGAGGGGAGGGAGAGTGTGAGGAGGGGGAAAGAGTGTGAGTGAGAGGGAAAAAGAAGGGTGGGGGAAAAGGGAACAGAAGGGCAGAGTGAGAGAGGGGAGGTGGGGGAGTGAGAGGAAGAGTGTAAAATGGTGAGATTGAGAGGGGGAGAGTAATCGATAAAGGGGGGGAGCAAGAACGGGAAAGATATGCATGGAGAAGGGGGGGATAGAGAGGTGATAGGGCAACGAGGTATGTAGGAGAAAGAGGCGGGCTCTGCAAGGCCACCGACAGGGGGCCCAGTTGGAAACTCGCCGTCGGCAGACCTGTCCATATGTTCGCTTAAAATAAAAATTTTTTTGATGTACTCAGAATTGTATGCTGAAGTGCAAATATTCATTATATTTATGTCCTTTCAATGTAACATCGCTGAGATATGATCGAACTGAAAATCAATAATGTCACAAACTGTTTCCTAAATGTTGCAAACAGGGCAAAGACACCTTTGAGCAAGTTTGCAAATTTGACACATTGTAGACATTTATGGTTGATTGACTGTCTACCATGTTGTCAAAATCACCATCCACAAATATCTTACTTCGAGACGTTATAGGGGCCTATGCAGAGAGCAGCGAATTTTAAAATTGGCGAATTTATTAAAAAGTAGCTTTTTTGGAGAGTTTTAATCTCCATATGCAGAAAAGTGCGAATTCTGCTATGTTTAACATGGATGCGTGTGGCGAGTTTAAATTGGCGAGATGCGCGCTTCAGAAATGTGTTAAAACAAATTCGCGCCTTTTTTTTTCCCTTTGCAATGGCCGCGAGTGGAAGTTTTTTTTGGCGAGGCAAAACGGAGACAATCGCGCCATTTTATTGGCGCGAACAGCCGCTAGATGCCGTTCGCGCCTCTCTGCATACGGATATTTTTAAAACTGGCGAGATTGAGGTTCTCGCCAGCCGCGAGGCGAGTTTTACAAATAGAAAAGAAAAATTGGCGCGTTTTTCGGAACTCGCCATTTTCTGCTGCTTTCTGCGCGATTTTCTCCAAAAAATGGCGAATTTCGAAATAGCGCTGCTCTCTGCATAGGCCCCATAGTGTCTTAAAGATTCATTTGCAAAAGTTGTCGAGTTGAAAAAAAAAAATTGGAGAAAATGTTCACGTTTCTCCAATATTTTGTATAAATAAATCAATCAATAAGTGCACATTTTTCTTTTACCCTTTAAAATAAGAAATTGCATTTGAAACGGGACAGGTTCTGTAACTATCTGCTTGTAATATCCCACTGTAACAGGGCAGACCTGTACACAGAATGCCTTCTTCATTGGTTATGCTACTCTGAGGCCACAGATATGTTTGTGCTATTTGTGCACTTTGATGCGCAAGCCAAAATAATCCCAGTCTCAATGAAAAGCTACTCTGCTTCTTCCAGGCATTTCTGATTGAGGCTGTAGGGTCTATGTGACATTAAATCCCTCTGCAGCATCCTTGAATTGCTCACACAGAGATTTTATTGGTCAGAGCCCTCACAGCTTTTAACTCCAAATTTTTATTTTAGGGATGTGAATCTGCCATCTAGCAATACAGTAGGCAGACACACACTATGACACAGGTGTACAAGGTAGGAAAGCGAACAGTAATCATTTCTACCACCTACTTCAGCCGAAGGAGAAATTAATGTGGCCAAAACATGCGAAAAATACTTTTTTTGAGGCACTTTAATTCTAGCAGACCAAAATCTATTTCTTTGCCAAATTGCTAAATTCTATTAACACTGAAAAGTGCAAATTGCTTCTAAACAACTTGCTTTTTTTTTTTTTGCTACCTCAAGGAAGGCGGGATACTGTAGGAATTGTGAGTTCCCTCCAAGGCCAGGGACAGAAAGAGGAGTTCCTAACTTTATAGTATCTCCACTTGTATATATGTCCCCTCAAACTTCCCTCCAAATAAATTTGGGAGAGATGCCTCTGCTGAAAAAGGAACATACCTGAGGTATCCTGGGAGATATGCTAATGTCTATACAAAGTATATTTAAATGAGTCACACACACCACCGGGCCTCTGTAAAGTTCTTACCTTCTCCTTCGTGCCACCCTCCTTTTTTGACATGGCAACATCACATGGCATTGCGTTGGCATGGCGACGTAATGTCCCATGGTGTCACGACAAATGATGTGATGCCTTATGACAAGTTAATCTTTCCTGTCTTGCCTTCAAATACTTTCTGGGCAAACTACCTGTCTATCTGAACGAGCTCCTCACCCCTTCCACATGCAGCACTTATTATCTGAGATCTGACTCCAAAAGACTGTTCATGGTCCCAAGGTTCAACTGTTAGGAATCTGATTTCTCAGCGCCATCCGCGCAACACACAGACTACCCTCAGGGAGACTCAGGGCACGCAGCGCAACCTCCGCTTACCTGCCTCCACGGTTCGTCATCTCCTCCGTCCCGCACGCACACGTGTGTCCTCCTCCAACACTGCTCGCGTGCAAACACAGCTTACAGAGCGCACGCCCAGCATTCACTTTTCTACTTCCTCTCCTGCTATGAGGCTCCGCCCCCGTACACCGCACAGGTGTAATCAGAGTGCTACCAGTGCTCACCTGGGTTGTATCAGCCACACCTATCCAGAGAGGCTCCCTGCAGTCCTCCTGACCCGCCTCAATCCCTGATTGGTCAGCCCAGCCCTCACTCATCGCTCAACATAGTCTCTGTATGGATGTGTTTGGTAAACTCTCGGTTACTACAGGTTTTGACACAATTTGTACGACTACCACCTTTGGCTCTCGACTTCGGCTCTCCTTGGACTACGTATTCTCTGGCATCCCACGATCACGGCTTGGACTTCAACTTTCCTCATCTCTCCGCTCCCTGACCTCAGCAAGGCAATCACTATTCTTCTCCTATACCCGGTACCGGCAAGTATTGTCTACGTTACTTATATCTGGCCTGGCAATGCTTAACACCACACTCCGGACTCGCTCCCTTTGCTGCAGGTGTGTGTATCCCAACTTTCCCCTTCAGCACAAGGGACGGGTCTGGTCTGCGGGCAGCACCGGCGTAACATCAACAAAGTATCCGGACGCTCCTCCTTCTCTTACCGTTCACCCCAAAACTGGAGCAATCTACTGGAGACTCTCACAGCCGCCACCAGTCTAAGTTCTTTCAAAACTAAAGCTGTCTCACATTTTAGTCTGGTCTGTAACTGTTACATACGCCTATAATATATGTTATCTTTAACTGTGTGTAACCCTGCTTCACCCCCCCCCCCCCCCCAGACTCTACGGTGGTGTCTAGGGTGCATGAGGGCAGGTTACATGTGGTGTGGTGCGTACCTGTGAGGAACAGGAGGGCCTGAGCTTCCCGCGATGTTGTGGGGGAGCCAGGACCGGGCTTCTGGGGTGGTAGCCTCCATAATCTCTTAGTGGTGCAGCGCCTCCATCTTCTATACTCCCAGGAATATGGGACAGGACCGGTATAGAAGAACCCCTTGGGTCCCAGGGTAGTACTTTCCAAGTCACACACAGTCTTTACGGATGAAGGATAGTCTCTTTATTTGACAATGCAACAATATCCCAATGATAGGGGCTTCCAACAGCCGCAACACAATAGCCAGGACGGATTATACTCCACTCGTCTTTGGCCAAACAATTCCTCCTCTCCTTCCCTCCAAATCACTCCTCCGGCAGGATGGTCTGAGCTATGGCTTCAATAACCCATGGCCCACCCCCGAGGGTAGCCTCGCGGTGGGTCTTGGATTCTCCCCATCACTCCTGGCAGTGGGGTGAGGGCATTGGTCCACCAAGTCTATAACTCTATCAGCTCTAGTAAAGGACGCTGATTCTTTCCGCTCTGCTTTCACCTGCACTCGGCACAGGGGAAACTGTAGGCCCCTCCAAATCCTCGGACCGATCCGCAGGATTTCTTGACTCATGGCCTGTTAGCGGCACTGCATACTCCCGGCATAACTAACCAACAACTCCGGCAACTCCAGACTCTGACTAATCTCGAACGAAGAAGAACTAACACTACTCACCGGAGTTGGCTGCTAAATATAGAGCTAGCCCCGCCCCTCGTGATGTCGACAGGACCTCCCCTCTTGCTCACGCCTGCAGCAGAGTCCAGGCCTGCGTCTATCAATCAGGATAGGGCTATTAAGGGGGAAAACCCATGATGATTACTGGTGCCTGATCTTACCAGGACTCACCACAGCAGGAGGAAGATAGGTATAGCCTGTGCTGTTTACAGGGGGCTACATGTGCATGCAATGTCTTGTATATAATATATACCCTGTTCACTTTTGTAACTGTATTTGTAACCATGTATTATTTGTTATCTTAACTCTATGCCCAGGACATACTTAAAAACGAGAGGTAACTCTCAATGTATTACTTCCTGGTAAAATATTTTATAAATAAATACAATTGCAGCATCATTTAATGCCGCAATGCTGAAGAAGGAGAAGGCCCAGGTGCCTATGGGTAGCGGATTTTTCAATTCACTGTTCACACATCCTGAAATATAAACTTACGCCCAACAAGCCCTCTTGATGAAGGGGGTACCAGTGTCAGACCCAATAGGATTAAAACCTACAACTTCTGCTATTCCAGGAAACAGCTCTAACATTGAACTAACCCAGATTCTGGGAAAGTCTGTTGTCACGGCATACATTTAGGCTCTACTACTCACATCTGTAGCCCTCTCCCCCCAGCTTCCTATAAAGCAGCAAAACGTGATAGCATACAGGGTTTTTTTTTTTTTTTTTAATAAATCTGTTCTGTAGTATTAGATAGTGACTTTCTTTTTCATACAACTCTTAATGCCAATTTTAATCATTTTTTTTTATTAAAGTCAATTTCTGGTCATTCATGCACAACACTGACAGGTTATTCACCTTAACCTAGACTGATACAATTAGCCCCTTTCACGGATAGAGGTTTGTTCTCCGTGAACCTGGACTGTAATGCTCCATGTAAAAGTGTGAATAAAAGAAATGTCAGACTTTTGGATGGTAGCCTTCTCAACCTGTGGTCCCTGGCACCAAACAACTAAACAGCAGTCAAAAAAGAGAAACAATGTGAGCAATACCATGATGTTCTAGTACTACTGTTACCAAATGGAGCCTTGCCTTGTAAAGATTATACTTGTTTTGTTTCCACGTGCATATCTTTTGAGCCCTCTGTTGGTAAACACACTAATGGAGGCTGTCAGAATTATCTATGTCAACCGCTTGTTTAGTGATTGAGCTGTAATATAAAAAATGAACAGCAGACACAAGATGTAAGAAACATAAAGCAAAGCATATAATTAAAGAATCTCAGTGACTAGTGAAAACAAGAAATTAAAGAGAATATTTAGATCTCAAAGAGTTTATGGCAGCATAGAAATGCATTCATCTCCTTTGTGGGTTTGGGGTGAAAGCCAATTTCTTTACTTTGGGCTAATAAATTCAGACTCGGGTTCTTTAAAGATCGCTTCAACAGTTAACAGACAAAGGGGGCTATGCACTAAGCTCCGTGCTTTTGCGTCTGTTTGAAATTAAAAATCACGTCCGATACAAAGTGAAGCCGGAGACGCGATTGAGGCCATTTTCTCTCGGACGGGCCTAAAACTGGCTTATCGTACGTGCAAGCTTTTTCCCCCTGCTAGCGTTCTTAAACTTTACGTACGCTAGCTGATAGGTAAAAAAAGCCGCTTGGAACATTTGCATGGAGATTTGCCATCTCCATGCAAGGCTGTTACAGGCGATCGTACACAAACCAAATACATTTTAATAATAGTGTACATGAGCAGGAGTTCTCCGGAGCTGAACCGCATTGGTTTCGTGTCCGGGGACCCCCTACTTCAAGAGATACAAGCCCCGTTATGGGGTGCCGGTATCCCCTGCACTTTGAACGCTTCCGCGTCACGTGACTGGGACATTTACATTCTGCAGGGGATACCGGCACCCCAAAAAGGGGCCTGTATCTCCTGAAGTAGGGTGTCCCCGAGGCTGAAACCAATGCGGGTCAGCTCTGGAGACCCCCTACACATCTACACTACTGTCAAAACACACACAACTATAAACATAAATTAATTATCATAGCGGCTATCCGCTATGGTAATGAAGCTGCATTAATGTACATTTTAATAATAGTGTGCGGGATCAGGGGGTCCCCTGAGCTGAACCGCATTGATTTCTGCCTCAGAGACCCTCTGCTTCCCGAGTTACAGGCCCCGGTATGGGGCATCGGAGGCCAATGTCGCCGCAATCTTTATAGCGTCCAAGACGCGACATGGGCTCTATAAAGATGGCAGCGACACTGGCACCGATGCCCCAAACTGGGGCCTGTAACTCGGGAATTAGGGGGTCCCTGAGCCACAAATCAATGCGGTTCAGCTCAGGAGACCCCCTGCACACTATTAATAAAAATACATTAAAGCAGCTTAATTACCTTAGCGGCTATCCGCTAAGGCAATGAAGGGGTTAAGGCATAATAGCATGTTTATTGGGGACAATTGCCCCCAATAAACATTGCAATATACAACACACATCCCCCCCGCCCCCTAACACATACACACTACAGTAATGGGCAAAATTACTATTATCCACATATGGATAATAATGCATTTGCCCATGAAAAATACATTAATCACAATAAATAAAATAAATACATTTTGTACTCACCCTTGTCCGGCACCCACGATGAAGGTCATCCTCATCTTCATCACCGTCCATACACTCGGGTGCTGAAAAATATACACAATAATACAAAGAGCCAATCTAATGTCCCCTAACCCCTTAATCACTTTAGCGGTTATTAACCGCTACAGTCATTAAGGGGTTAAGCCACCCTGACCTGATACCCACCCTTCACCCATTTATTTGTACAGTGGCTTCATCATGTGTATGTATGTGTATATATATATATATTTTGTGAGAAAAAGAAATGACCCCGCATCCATGTGACAAATAATGGCAACTACAAAACCGACAAAATAAATTAAGATGTAATCATCTGTCGGTGGTGCTATAAGGGCATATAATATTGCAAAAAGAACAAAAGAGCCTCAATGAAAGCACTCAAGTATGCCTGACAATACAAAACCACAATGTTTATTGAAAAATGTCACAGAACATAAAGTAAAAATTAAAGCACAGAAAATTAAAACACGGCATGGATCCCCTGAATGGTGCAAACTTGAAAAAAACTCTAATCAGGGAGTTACCCTGAAAGACAGTACAAAGGTCTAAATAGACAATTGAATGCTGAAAAAGTACCTGACAAGGTGTATACAAAAAGCTACCAACAGACACAACTCAGTGGTTGAATAAGGTGGCTAATGCAATATATAGCAGATTGCTGCTGTCTCTCTAGGTTCTGGGTACAAATGTAAAACATTGCAAAATCAGCAAATTCACTGTGAAAGCTCATGAATAATCACAAAAAAGCACAAAAAAAAGCACACCTTAGTCTGTTACAGCAAATAATAGATACTTCACCTTATGTCAGGTACTCAGCAAGGTCTGTAGAGGGGTCAAGGAGCAAAGCTCATAGCACATGAGAATGTCCCAAGGGGGGGACAAGACAGGGGATCCTGCCTATATATATATATATACACATGATTAACCAATATACAAAGAAATGGTTAAGGATATACATGCCGAATTACAAATATCTCCCAATGTCAGACAGCACCAAGCCAAATCAATATCTAAGACATGCACATAAAAACAATCAATTTGACAATGAAATGTACATGATACAATTAATCTGTGCATCATGTATACTTTGCCAAGCAATGGTCAAAATCAAATAACTATTCCAAACAAGATACTGTACAAACCAATCATTAAATACAAACAAAGCAAATCAACACAATTAAATTACCATCAATTAATTCATCCAATCTCAAGTCAATTACAATCAAAATCAATTACACAGTTCAAATCCTAAAAACAAACCATGCTGAAAAATAATCTGTCAAAGTAACCACCATGTGACTAAATCTAACTTCCAAAAATAAGCCAATTAAATCATCTATTGCAAACAGCCTTTAAAATAACCTTAGAAAAAATAACATGTACATTACAAATACATTTTTACACAAAGCAGCAAATTACAATAAAAAAAAACATGAAAACAAGGCAAGTAAACATTATGCAAACAAGTTTTTATTATACCTGTATGTATGTCCATCTATAGTTTACATACATACATACATACATACATACATACATACATACATACATACATACATACATACATACAGGTGCAATAAAAGAGCATACAAAACAATTTCATAACATTAAAAATAAACATACAATACATCCAGTGACTGTCCCTGTACGTATGTATGTCCAGTGACATACATAAATTCAGGACCAATAAATGGACATCCAAAAAAAAATGGATGACATGAAAAAAATGCAAAAAAACCCTGTAAAATTAAAATAACATACATTTGGTTTACTTACCATTAGATGAACAACTCACCGAATCCCGTTGAACCGGATGTGTCGAAGAAATAATCCAACAACAGGAACCAGGTAACCATAACAAAATAAACCATTACAATCCAAAAGTGTCTGTGTCTTCTTTCTTCTATTTGTAATTGTAACGGATCGGGGGACTTGCGCTTCCCAGCGTATCCCCGTCACCGCTTGTCCCACGGCGGCTAGCTGTCCCTCTTCCCTACGTCCCCACTCTCTCTCCTCCTCTCTGAGCCGTTCCGCCATGGCACGGTCTGCACGCCCAGGCACACGTTCAGGGCACGCGCGCGGCCCCCTCACTGTGCGCGCACATTCCCGATCGCTTGTCACTTGCCGTGGAACATGCGCCCCTCGGCGTGCCTCCGTCATCCCAGCCCTTACCGTACCTGGCTCCTCCGCTCCTCCTTCCCTTCTGCCTCCCATGTCGAGGGCCGCCTCGGCGACACTCCCCTCACGCCCATGTACACGTGCGGTGCGCGCGCATAACAACATTACAGAAGGCGCGAGCACCCGCTCTAATTATCAGCCGTCCCCAGGCACTGGCTCCGCCCCCCGTCGGTTGCAGGCAATTACCCTGGATTACCTCCCTGTCACCTCCCCTGCTCTCATGGAGCTATCCCTGCAATTACCCAGTCAAACCTCTGCTCCACCCCTCTCTCCTATTGGCCCTTCTTCCCATATAACCCCACGCTGTCCTCTCAGTCCTTGCTCTGCATAGCTTTCCTGTAGCTTCTGTGTGTGCAGTGTCTATGCCCAGCTCCCTTGTCTGTTTCAGCTCTGGTTCCTGTCCATGCCCCTGTTTGGATTCCTCTGGTTTGAACTTGAACTCTGCTTTGGACTTGACTACGCTGCCTTCTCCTGCCCTTGAACCCTGGCTTTTGGACATCACTACGCTGCTCTCTCCAACCCCAGAACTCTGGCTCTTGGACATTACCCTCCGACCTCTGGCACCCCGAACTCAGCAAGTATAACGTTAACCCTTACTCACCAGGCCCGGCAACGCAACTTACCACACTCCGGACACGCCCTCACTGCTGTGGGTGCGTGTTATACCCTTACCCACCTCAGTACTGGGGACTGGCCAGGTCTGCGGGCATACAGGCGTTACAGTAATCCATAGCGGGGGTCTTCATCTGTATCTTCTCCGTCTTCATCTGTATCTTTTTCATCTTCTTCCGGGTCTTCTTATCTTCATTGGCCACGCCCTTCTGTTCTTCTTATTCGGGAGGTCCTTCCTACTCGGCGTCTGGCTTCAAAATGAGACGACATAGGCTTTTATAGGCCTATGATATCACAGTTTCGTCAAATGGTTCCCACGGCCCTGATTGGGCCGTGAAAATCATGTGATTTTCCCGAAACAAAAAAAAATTGATGACGTCATTTAAAGGCAATGACGCCAGCCAATCAGAATGGCTGTGCTTCATTTGCCTTTAAGATGACATCACCCAAACAAACATGGCCGGCCTCACATCGTACGGTAGCCAATCAGAGCGTGGGAACTCAATCCCAACTCTGATTGGCTCTGGTAGACCATGTGACAGAGACTTTGCTTCAGCCAATCAGAGTTGGGATTTCATTCCCACGCTCTGATTGGCTACCGTACCATGTGTCACCGGCCATCTTTGTTTTGATGACGTCATCTTAAAGGCAATTGAAGCTCAGCAATTCTGATTGGCTGGCGTCATTGCCTTTAAATTACGTCATCCAAAAAAAAAATTCCCCCCCCCCCCAAATCCCATGATTTTTATGGCCCAATCAGGGCCATGGGAACTATTTGACGGAAATGTGACGTCATAGGCCTATAAAAGCCTACGTCATCTCATTTTAAAGTCAGACGCCGAGGAGGGAAGACCTCCCCTCCTAAGAAGAGAAGAAGGGCGTGGCGTAAGAAGAAGGAGAAGACGGAGGAGACAACAAAGAAGAAAAGAAGACACCAACACTGATGAAAACGATTACAAATAGAAGAAAGAAAACACAGACGTGGATTGTAATGGCTTTTTTTTTATGGTAACCTGTAGATTGGTTCGAGACCTTCCCGTTCCCCTGGATTTCGGTGAGTGGGCTTCTAATGGTAAGTAAACAAAAGAAAAGTTTATTATTTTAACTTTTACAGGTTTTTTTGATTTTTTATTCATGTGTATTTTTTTTACATTCCATTTAATGCCCCTGAATTGATCTATGTCCCTATGGATATACATACATTCAGGGACACTGAATGGGTGTATTGTATGTGATTTTAGGATGTAAATGCATTTTTTATTATGCTCTTTTATTGCCCCTGTATGTTATGTATATACATACAGGGATAATACATGATTGTTTTGCTAATGTTTATGTATCTAATGTATTTCTAATGTATTTAGCAGCTTTATTTGTACATTTGTGTGTGTAATGTAATTTTTATTTAGTGACATGTTATTTTTAATGGCTTATTTCTGGTACTTAGATTTGAATGATATTGGTTACTTTAAATTAGAATTATTTTGGCAATGGTTTGGCTTTAGGAATTGAATAAGGAATTGTATAATTGATTTGTATTGTATTGTAATTGGTTTAGGAAATTGATTGATTGATGGTAAATTGCTTTATGTTGCTTACTTTCCATTTAATTTTGTGGATGGCATTGGTGGTTAGGGGACATTGTTCATAGTGTATTTTATTTTGAAATTGATTTTGCTTAGTGTTACATGATGCACAGATTAATTGCATCATGTACACACTCATTTTGACTAGCTGCTGGTTTAATTGTAAGATGCAATGTGGTGATTTTCAGATTAAGATTTCATGTTTTTATTTATGCATGTTTTATGTGTTTCATAATGGGCAAATAATCTATTATCCCTATCTGGATAATAGTTATTTTGCACATTATTGTACTGTATGTGTTGGGGGGGGGGGGGGGATTGATGTATTTAATGTATAGGTCAGGTTTATTTTTTTTACATACAGGGTTGGTTCCTTTTGGTCTGCGGGGGACCTCTGGAGACCACCCGAGGTCTCCTCGGGCTTTCCTCGGGTTCCAGGCTGGAGGTGTCCACTGGGGATACCTGCGGGGAATAACCGGTGGCCCCACATCTGTTGGGGGCACCGCGGACCCGTAGGGACCACCCATGGGCCCACAGACCCCCGTGGGAACCACCCGAGGTCCCTCAGACACCTGTGGGTCTGACCCAGGGCCCCCCAGACAGCCGCAGGCCTACCCATGGAGACCCCATTGTGGCCCACGGTGACCCGCGGAGACCACCTTGTGGACCACGGCGCCTGGCGGGGACCACCCGTAGGCCTCCAGATCCTGTTTGAAACATGGTGCTGGGCTACTGTGAGGTCTACGGACACCCGCCAGGGCCACCGGGGACTCCCGTGGGCCTGGGGTATTAACCCTGTATGTAAAATAATAAATTATGTATTTATGGGGGGGCACTGGGGGTGGGTTATGTATAGAATAAATATAATGATGTTTATTGTGGGGCTGTGTAGTTTTTCTTGTGGGTATTGGGGGTGGGTGAGAGGGGGTATTGGCCCCAAGGGTACGTGGGTAGGCTTCCCGCCTGGGTTAGTGGGTGAGGGTGGTTAGGCCTCATGGGAATGGATAGTGGGGGAGGGTATTTAGGCCTCCCGAGTGGTGGGTGATGGTGGGTTAACCCCTTTATGACTGTAGAGGTTAATGACCGCTAATGTGATTAAGGGGTTAGGGGCTATTTTTATGCTTGTGTATGTTTTGCAGCACCGGAGGGACATGGGCAGGATGAAGATGAGGATGAAGACGGCCTTCATCGTGGGTGCCTGGAAAAGGTAAGTGTAATATGTATTTACTATATTTACTGTATTTATTGTAATTTATATGTATTTAAAATGGGCAAATGCATTATTATCCATATGTGGATAATAGTAATTTTGCCCATTACTGTATTGTATGTGTTAGGGGGGTGTATTTAGTTATAAATATTGTTTATTATTTTTGGAGGCGCAACATTGGTACCGCAGGCCCACGGGTACCCCGGGACTGCCGGGGGGACCCCCGCTTGGTGAGCCGGGGACCCCCAGAGCCCCGCGGGGTCCGCCGGGGACACCCGTTCGACCCCCGGCCTTCCTCGGGGACCCCCGCGGGGTCAGCCGGGGACACCTGCCGGCCTGTTGTATGGGTGTTGCGCACGCAAAAATGTAAACAAATAAACTTTTCAAAGTCCAGCTTTTTTATCACCTGCCTAGAGCTGGCGATCTTTTTTGAACGCAACTTTCGCGTACGATAACTTTGCGTAGCTTAGTGAATCCCGGAGAAGGGCAGAATTGAACGCAAACAGGTTATCGTACGAGCAAAGTTGAAAAATTTCCAGGAAAAAGTCACTTTAAGAACGCAAAGTGCCTGTTTGCATGACTTAGTGAATCGTGTTCGGCGGAACATCACGTTCTAAGAGCACTTTGCGCTCTTAAAACGCCTTATCACTGCTTAGTGCATAGCCCCCAAAGCAACCAGACAAGACTGATATTATAAAGCCGCAGTTCCATCTGTTCCCTTTCGCTGCCTTTTCGGGGAGAGGAGAGTCGTTATTTAAAAAGAGGACTTTGGACGTCTTTCAAGTTAGCCACAGGAGAGCTTCCTAAAAGTGACCCCATATGTCACCCATACCGATTGACTCAATGGCAGCTGGCTTCAGCCACTTTAAACGTGGAAGCTTGCAAGCAGAAGGTACAGTAAACAGCAGCAGTTCTTCACTCATACCTCAGTGCAAATGGTGTAAAAAAAAAAAAAAACAATAAATACATTGAAAACCTCAGATTCCTGCTTTTAAAAAAAAATCTTAATTTATAGTGCCGATATAAAGTACTATTATGCCAAATTCATACAGAAGCAGGACCCTAATACTTTTCCCTCTTACAAAAAGACTTAATAAGATACTTCATATTGTTGTACATCCTGAGAAGGTGAAATATTGATCTTCATACAGTACAGTATGTGACTTTTTGCTGTGAATCCTCCCCAACCAAGCTTCATATCTGTTGTATTAGATGCCATGTAACCTTTTACTCTTCAGCACCATGCAGAGCTGGAGGATGACTTTTTTTTTAATTGTATTCTGCACCTAACACAGATAAGGGGAAACAAAATAATTGCTTCATCTGTGACTTTTGTGCTATGAATCTTGTCTTCACTGGACAAAGTACAGGCAGCTGTCACATGCTACGTTTAAATTATGTTTTTGGTCGCAATCACTGGATTACAAGATTGCCACTTACATTATATTTAGCTAGATCCCTGTATTGGAACAGTTTTTAATTACAGCTCCCTTCATCACAATAAAGGACAAGATCCCGTGGCACTCAACTTCTGATAAGATTAAAATAGACATTTAGAGCAGCAATACTGCATTCCCCCTTTTTTCTTCTCCCTTTTCTTTCTTTCTTATTTGTATATGTAAAGCAGGTGGCAATGTATAATTGAATATTCTTACCTAGGCTGGCAATCGTTGGGTGCTCCTGTTATAAACCTGTCAAAATCCTGATTGCGTGCCTAACATAACGGCTGCTTCAGTCAGTGCAACTCAGTAGCTACAATGTATCCTTATATTGCTAAGGTAAAATGATCTACTGTTACAGTTTGCAGCTCAAACTGCTGGGAACATTGGATAAAAAATGATTAGAAACAGGAAAGTGTTGCAAAGATGTTGCACTGCTTGGGAGGTGGGCTAAATCCTGCTATAGAAATCAAAGGATGCTTTAAAACTTATTAAACATTGCATTAAGAGTTATATAATAAAAAATAAAAAAATACAGTAAATATTATCGAATGCTACAGAACTGATTTATTTTTAAAAAAACCAGAGGATTGCTGCTTTAAAGTCTTTTGAATTATGCAGACATAGTGCACAGTGTTTCTGGTAGGTCCCTCCGTCAGGTGTTGAAGTAGATGTGCTAATAAATGTCAATACTTTCTATATTTTTCTCTACCAACATTGGCTTTGTAATCAAATCTTCAAAGGGATTCTATGTAAAGTCATCATTTCCTCATTCCAAAGATCTTATTCTTACTTCTTGCATAGATGACTGCAACTATAAAGTATTAATTATTAGTGCTGCAAATGATGTGAATTGCTTTCTACATTTTATACTAAATTGCTTTGGTCCCAATAGAAACATCTCATTTCACTTACATGACAGTGTTCATAATAGGTAATGTGTGAAAAAATAACCCGGCGCTTATAAAAGTGACTTAAAATCCAAATAGTGCAGCTCTAACCTAATAAGTGTATAACCTCTATGTTCCTATGGTATATATTGTGAGAAATAAAGAGGGGAGCACAGGGTCTATAAAAGATAAATGGTGTGTGCCGTGATTAATAAATAAATATAGATATTATAACCATAAGCACTGTTATTTTCTTCTTCCTTATAAAAGAGGGGCAGGCATCTTCCTTCAGTGTCTCGGGGGGTAAGAGAAAACATCCAATGGTACAGATAGTAATAGAGAATTTATGTTGTCAGTGGATATTATAGCAATCACACTCACATTTTTGACCAATTGTATGGACGTTGTTCAGGGGTCTTTGGGGATCTCGTAGGGTAGGTCCTGCGTTCAGTCCACTGTGGTGAGATGCCTCTCTCCCTCCTCGAGGGTCCAGTGAACGCCGGGGAATGCCAGAACTCTCATCTGGCGCTCACTTCCTTGTTGTGATGTGAAGGTCTCGCGAGATTTCGATCAGCTGGGACTGGAACGGCTATATAGAAGGTTTTCTGGCACCGCAGGGACACCGTAGCAGTGGACATTCAGTGGTGACGTCAGCGAGCGAGCGGATCATATGTTTTTCAGGAAGTAATTCATCACGGAGCACAGAATTTGATCCCCCGACAGCAGCAGACGAATTACACCCCAAGGCAAGCGGTTGATCCGGCGGCAAAGACCATTAAACCAGTGCTCATGACCTAGTCACCTCTGGTGAGTAGGTTTCCAGTTTTAACCAGGCGGAGCAATCACAAAGATCTTGGCTAGTGCTCAAGATCTTGGTTAGTGCTTAGGCACTTATTTAATCATTTATTTTATTTCATGTATGTATAGAATTGTCTTTTTAACGGTCATTTTTAACCCTGTGTAATAAATTGCTCTTCACATTTATATCTTTGTTATCCCTGGGTAATGCACCATTGCAGGCTCTCTGCATGTTTTGTCTTTTTTCTTCTTTCCTGAGGTCACTGTTTAACAGAAGAAATTCGAGTTCATCTATCTACATCCTTGCCTCAGCGCCAGAGGAGGTTGCTTTTTCTACAAATCCAAGTCTGGGTGGAAGATACCAGAACAATCTCTTTAGGCAGCTCCAGGACTACCATTTGGACATTACATCTAAGGTTGTTTCTTTATTCACATATTTGTTGTTTGAATAAGCGCTGGTTTTACACCTATTTTTTTCACCCACTGTGGTGAGATGCCTCTCTCCCTCCTCGGGGGTCCAGTGAACGCCGGGGAATGCCAGCATTCTCATCTGGCGCTCACTTCCTTGTTGTGATGTCACAAGGTCTCGCGAGATTTCGATCAGCTGGGACTGGAACGGCTATATAGACCTCCGTCTGTCTCCTTCTCCTCTGTATGATGTTCTAGGCTCCAAACTCAACGCATTTCACCCTTGAACTTTATCCTGACTGTCACTGTACACACCATTTATCTTTTATACACCCTGCGCTCCCCCCTTTTTTTCTCACTAGGTGTTCATAATAGCTTGATCATATATTGCATTGAATTGTAGACTAATTTAACATGTGTAGAGTTTTTATAACCTAGGGTACCTTTAGGAATATTATTGATAAAGATTTGTTTTACATAAAAACACATCACACAGATAGGAACCTATTTAATTGTAATATATTACATTAATATATTAAAACTAGTAAAAGCTTAGCAGATGACAGAGGTAACGGTGTGTAAGGGTGCCAATTCTCACGTGCGTACTAAATATAGAAAAAAGTCAATGATTAAATATGTGAAGCTTCACAGCAGGAAAGAAAATAGACAAGGAGGGCCAAGTTGCCCTTTCTGTATGTGTCTTTCTAAGTATAAAACTGTACTGTAGTTGTGTACACTTCAGGAAACAATTAGCTTTATTTTAGTGAAATTTCTCTTTAGCTTTAATTGATGGATTCCTAGCTTTCCAAATGCTGAAATCTGGCAACTACTTTTGGTTCTCTTGGGTTTTATGTTAGGCTTTATTCAGAAACATTCTTGGCATCTTAGTCATGGATCAGTGCCCCTCGCAATGCTTCTCTCTGTGGGTATCTGTCCAGAGAAATATGTGTTACTTTAGTCATAATCTATTAGACAGCATGGAAAACCAAGCAGTGCAAGAGAAATAGCATATAACAGAAGAGGCGAGGAAGGGAAAAGTGAGTTAAGTCACCAGCAAAAAAGAAGCAAGCAAGATAAGGGGCAAAGGTTATCAAAATTATCACAACACAAATTATGGCTACAGAAAGAAAAACATGTATGTGCCTGTCAAGATAATATCATGCGATATTATGTATTTTGGTCCATTTGGTGCTTCAGGGGTTAATGTGATTGGAATTTTATTTTGAGGGTACCATATGTTGGGTTTGTAACAGGTGAGGACTTTTTCTGGGTTTGTGCTTGTCTTCAACGAGAGCTTAATTGGGGGTGCCTATCCTGTATGGCCCACTAATTGTACCAGATGGGTTGCATGTTCCTGATATAGTCTCGAGATAAGGGCAGTTGTTATGCCAGAGGTGCAAATAAAATATGACCCCTGTGACAACTTTCTAAATATGATTTGTTTTATGAGCTAGCTTCAAAGGAATCCTCTGGAGGGTTCTGCAGAATGAGAATATCATGTGACATCATCTCCTCTGCATAATAAGAGTTACAAATCTGTAATCGTGTTACAGAGGAACATGTACTGACACCACACACACAACATGGTTAAGGGATAAAAAAGGTACAGAGATTCATTTGTCGCTCAGGTCTAGGGGTAACACGGTCATGCTTAGTCTTGTTGCGTTTGCCATGAGCACTTGAATGTATTAATGTAGAGCATGTGTGTGTAAGTAGTACAGAAGTGAAGTTATGAGTGCGGTTATATACTGAGCCACAATTCAAACTTCGTTTGTAAATGTTTTTTTTCCTCTGTCATAAATCTGTCAATCTCACAGCTGATGTACGACGGGGGTGGACTTATGTTGTTTCAACATGGAGAAAGAATGTATTTAAGTAATAGTAATGTATTAGAAAAATCAGATTTCAACAGAGGTGTGTTTGGACCAAACACGTGATATCTCATGTTCCTGAACCAGTGACCTCTCTGGGGAAATCTATGGCATTTGGTAATGTATAGGGTTTTCTGTCTATGTTTATCCTTTTTATTTTGAGAAACTGTTCTGCATTTATTGCAATTGTATGTTCTTATTATACTTTTTTCTGTAATCTATGCACTGTATTTTTATATATTTTAAAACATTTAATAAGTAATGTTTTGGGCTCTGAATGAACTGTTGCACACTCTGGAGAGAGTATTTACATTTTCTGACACATTTTGCTAAAACGGATTTTTATGTGTTAAAGTGCATCGTTTTTTCTTTAGTAAACAGGGACCTAGGTCCCTAGCAGTTATTAATATTACACCTTTTATTTGCATATCTCGGGTCGTGGAAGCATATAGATATGATTGCAAATGATTAAGGGATTGATATTAACTCATTGGAGGTACCTTGTGTAGGTGAAAGGTGAGTTGCCTACAGTAGCCATGTGTATTAACCCTGGTTGCAGCTCTGAGTCACGTGCCCACTTGTGTGCTGTCTGTGACAGGTGGTATATGGGGATGGATTTATGGGAGATGTTACTCATCTGAGGGACCTTTGCGAAGGTGAAGGGTGGGGCAGCTTGCGGGCTGTGTATTAATCCTTGTCCATTAGGGGAGATATTGTCCATTTGAGGGACCTTTCCGGAGGTGAAAGTGGGACCGCTTGAGAGTGGAGTATTAACCCTTGTCCCGTATGCAGGTCATGTGCTCACAGGTGTGCCATACGTGACAGTGGCTATATAAGCCGCATAGACCAAGACCACTGAATGTCCACTCCGTAAAAAGTAATGTTATTCAGTCCTGGAACAAGTTTGCAATCAATAAAGGATTAACCACGTTTTGTTCCCCTCCTCACACTTGTACTAGACAATCCAGTCTTTAAACCAGGTTTGTTATCATTAGATGGAAGCTAACAAAATGTAAGAGTTTTTCGGTCCTCATGTTTGTGGATAATTTAAAGCCCATTAGCCACTTTAAGAAAACATTTTATTGTCCTGATTCTGAAGTGTGATGATTCACACAGGTCAAACATGACATACATTCCCATAAACAGAAAAAACTAATACAAACAATGCCATTTGAGACCATTTTCCTTTTGTTTAGGTTCTACTGGACACAATTTATCACCTATTTATAAAATTGTAGTTGATGCAGATTCTACGGTGAAATGAGGCTTGGTTATATCATAGAGTCAGGTTACTGGTCTGCAAGAGAGGAGGGTCACAGAGGATTGCCTGTGACCCAGCTGGGATTCACACCCAGCACCAACTGAGCTCCAGCACGCAGGGATCCAGGCTTCTTGTTCACCAGAGGAATTTTCCTGGGAATAGTGGGGAACCCAAAGCCCCACACTGCAGAGAAGCCTACACAGAAATAGGGCAACAGACTTCCTGGGAGCTGCAGGACTGCAACACCTTCATCTGATGTTAAGCTTGAGAAAACAGAGATGCCGGACCAGCACACTCAGATAAGGACTTTATATATTGTTACCTGGTATTGTGTTATATGATTTGGACTGGTAACTGGCTTATCCAGCCAGTCAGATAGTTAGGGCCTTTACGGTTTATTTAGTCTCGTAACATGGAGTAGCCTTTATTTTTATCTTCTGTGTTTTGCCTTAAAGGTACTGTGTGCCCAATGTTTTGTTGTTGTTTGTGTAGTGTTCTGACAGGAAATGCTTATTTCACTGACAGGGACAATAATATTTAGGATCGGATTGCTGGTCTCACTCACAAACATACATGAACACACCAACACCAATTGTTAGTCAAAATACAATTTATTGGTTACTTAACTTCGGATAAACACTTCATGATCTTACTGCAAGCACGATACCACATGTAGACAGCCAGTGAACCCCCATTCCTGGTAGTTGTATCCTTCTGTGCTCACGTTTGTTCCCGCACACAAAGCCTCCAAGCTTATGTAACGGGTATTCCCTCTGTCCCTATCACAAAGTGTGTGTGGGTGGAAACCTATGTGTTACCGGGTGTGGTGCATAAGAGGCCCGAGCCTCCGCTTATTGGGAACCTGGGGTGAGTCCGTCAGCTCGATCTAATTTACAGCGTCTCCACCTGTGCAGGATTCTAGAAATGTAGAAGGTTGCCTACACAGGACCACATATACAATAAGCACATACACGAAGATGTATATAACCCGTTTATATATATGCAGCAAATAACACACTTAATAATGACGTAGACTACTAACACTTCCCTGAGAGGGTAATCCCATCAGGTAACTCAGTCCTCAGTGTCCTTCACTCCACTAGGAGTGTAGCTACCCCCCCACCTGCACTGGGTGATCCCATCCCGTGTCCAGTAATCCCCCACCCAATGTCCAGCACTTTATAGAGAGCGGATATGTGTGACTGCGCAGTCACTAAGGAAACTACTAGGCCTGTTGGTGCACTTGCAGATAGGAGTTACCTTCCGAGCACTCCAGTGCTCGGGCCTGCAATGGACTTCACAAAGGATCTGCCGCTTGGTGATCGCCGTCTGATCCTGTGGTTCGTTGTCCGGGGTCCGCCAGGGGCGATCCCACCCTGGAGATAGTCTCTGCGGGCACAGACTTAAGCCCAAGTCCCTTTTCCAGAAGCGCAGCGTTCGCTGTGTCCCTATCTGTCACTGGCACTAATGTGACAAGTCCCTAACCTAGGGCCTGTCCCTATAGCACCACAAGCTGGGGGAGTTCAGAACCTATCTGGGGCCTAGGGGGGTTTCTGGCCTAATGCAGCAGGTCACAGACCCCTGCACTCACCTATTCCCCCTAGCTCTCCTGGTCCAGCACTACTAACGTGGTCCCAGCGCGCGAAATGTATCTATCTCTTGCAAGCAGGGAGCTTCCGCAGCCCTATTGGCTCCCTGGCGTCATGGGGTCGCTCCCTGTAATCTTCGAGAGAGGCGCGCTATGCATGCACACGCCCCCGCACCTCTTCACGAACGGCTGCTAACCTCAAAACCGCCGCGGTGAGTGCCAGCAATACAGAGGGGGACCTGGCTACATCCTCCCCCTGCTAAAAAAAACAACGTCCTCACTTGGGACACACTCAATATAACTATATACAAAAGTTATATAATGAAAAGGGCACAACATCGTTATATAATAAAAATGCAACAATCAATATGATCTTAACTTATCTCTAGATCAGATTGCACATTTCAGTGAACATCACAATGACAGACTGCACTCTGCTGCAAGCCCACTGCTGAG
The DNA here is from genome assembly GCA_036426205.1 of Ascaphus truei. NCBI lineage: Eukaryota > Metazoa > Chordata > Amphibia > Anura > Ascaphidae > Ascaphus > Ascaphus truei. The sequence goes on along the minus strand of WSYH01000599.1, from coordinate 132,186 downwards.
CCTCATAATGGAGTGCACCAATTTGATCATAGGTTACCCGGTTGGGAGGGTACCTTATTCTTTGGCTCCTGCGGAGCTGTTCTTCCGCAACTCCCTCTGGGGAGTAATAAGTATAGTCCTGAGGCTCAGCCTCTTCCCTTGAGGGGAGAAATGTCTCTGAACAGTCTCTGTTTGGCACAAAGCACGGGCTCTGTGGATCCAAAGGCTGGCCTGTTGGTGCCACCTTAGTAGGCGTTGGCCTACAGGGCCCTTTACCCGTAGCTGCTCTGGGAGATGCCCCTCCATTGGGAGAATCCCTTTGAGAGGATCCTTCCATGGGATCTTCCAGAGTCTCAAGATTGGTATGATCAGGTACAGTCTCTTGGCCAATCTCTGAGGAATCGGACTCACCGTTGAGCGGTGTGGCCAGTATTTCGTCGTCCTCATCTCCCACTTGTGGGATGGGGAGAAGGTGATTTTGGTGCCATACCTTTACCCGGCCATCGGTGTCTTTGATGCGGTAGACCGGGAGGCCAGGCATTTGAGATTCTATTTCATATACACCGTCTCTCCATCGGTCAGCCAATTTATGTTTTCCCGGGACTCCCAGATTGCGAAGCAACACAGCATCTCCAAGGACGAAGTTCCCGATATTTGACCTTATGGTCGTATCGCCTTTTATTGTCAGCATTCAGCTTAGCTATGGATTTCTCAGCCTGTTGGTACGCCTGTTGCAAGCTGTCTTTGAGTCGTTGCACATATTTGAAATGGGTAGCGTTGTGTATCCCATCCGTTGATACGCGAAGGCGTACATCTACTGGTAGTCTCGCCTCTCGTCCGAACATGAGGAAGTAGGGAGAGAATCCAGTTGACTCGTGTCTGGTACAGTTGTATGCGTGAACTAAGGCCTCTACATGTCGACTCCATTCAGTCTTCTGGGCACCCTGTAGAGTTCCGAGCATGTCCAGTAGAGTTCTATTAAACCGCTCTGGTAACGCATCTCCCTCAGGATGGTATGGGGTTGTTCGTGATTTAGCAATGTTCAGCATTTTGAGCAATTCTCGAATCAGAGTGCTCTCAAAATCCCGACCTTGGTCTGAGTGAAGGCAGTTTGGAAGACCGTAGTGCATGAAGTACTTCTCCCATAATATTTTTGCCACCGTGATGGCTTTCTGGTCTTTAGTGGGGAAGGCCTGGGCATACCGGGTGTAATGGTCCGTGAGGACCAGCACGTTGCATATTCCTCGACTATCAGGCTCAATGCACAGAAAGTCCATACACACAAGATCCATGGGGCCAGAACTTTTCAGATGGCCCATAGGCGCTGCTCTAGTAGGCAGAGTCTTGCGTTGGACACACCGAGTACAACGGCGACAGTGTTGTTCTACGGCCTCTCGCATCTTGGGCCAGAAAAAGCGGTCTCTGACCAACCCAAAGGTCTTCTCTACACCGAGATGTCCATGCTCATCATGTAGGGTCTTCAACACCATGTATCGCAAGTTCTTAGGGAGGACTAGTTGTCGTCTATCAGGGTGGTTGTGGTATTGCACCACCCGATAAAGTAAGCAGTTGTCTATTTCAAATTTGTCCGCTTACCGCATGAGTAACACGACCAAGTCCTTGGGAGCACGCTTCAAGAGAGCTGGATTCCTCTTTTCAACTGCTTGCCCAATAATACTAACTACAGGATCTTGTATTTGGTAATCCACTAGATCTTTCCACCGCAGCACTTTGTCATGAGTTATATTCATTTCTTTCGGGTCGCAGGGACGGCTTGTGACTGGCTTCCCAAGGAATCTTCAACCCATAATTCAGAGAAGGCCACTAGGTCGTTGATGATGGCGGCAGTGCTACACATAGCTCGCACCCCTTGCCCTAGGAGTTCTTCCCATTCCTCATCATCTGGAGTAGCACTTAGTCCTGGTCTTCGGGATAGGGCATCAGCTCCTACATTCAAAGGCCCTGGCTTATACTTCAGGGAGAATTGGTAGTTGTTTAGAGCTGCCAACCATCGGTGCCCTGCTGCATCCAATTTGTGCGAGGTATTGATGTACATGAGGGGATTGTTATCCGTCCTTACCTCAAACGTAACACCGTACAGGTAGTCATGGAGTTTTTCCGTGATGGCCCATTTGAGAGCCAGGAATTCTAACTTGTGGACAGGGTATTTCTGTTCACTAGGTGTCAGACTGGGCCTGATGTAAGCCACAGGGCGAAGGCCCTCGGGTGCTTCTGGTGCAAGACAGCGCCCAAGCCATTTAGACTGGCATCCACATGCAGAACGTATGGTTGTTCTGGGTCAGCATACGCAAGCACCGGCGCTTCGGTCAGACTTTTCTTCAACATCAGGAATGCCCATTCACACCCAGGCATCCATTTGTCGCCAAACGGTTGACGGGCCGACGTGGCCTTCCTCCCTGTATCTTCGGGGTATATCTTCAACAGATTGTTCAGGGGTTTAGCTCGACTAGAGAACCCTTCCACAAAGCGACGGTAATACCCGCAGAACCCCAGGAAGGATCGCAGCTCCGTAACATTCTCGGAACGAGGCCAGTTCATGACCGCTTTGACTTTGGCTGGGTCAGTGGCGGTTCCTTGAGCTGACACGATGTGTCCCACGTAAGTCACCGAGGTGTGGCAGAAGCGACACTTGTCGAGGGACAATTTCAACCCTTCTGTCCCAAGACGGTCTATCACTTTCAGCAGAGTTCTTCCGAAGACAATGATGTCATCCAGGTAGACTAGACACTCCCAAGGGTTCATGTCCCCGATAGTCTTCTCCATTAGTCGTTGGAAGGTAGCAGGAGCCCCACATATACCTTGGGGCATACGAGTAAATTGGTAGAATCCCAAGGGACAGACGATGGCTGTTTTCTCCTGATCCTCTGCATTCATGGGTACCTGATAGTACCGGGATCGTAGATCGAGTACGCTGAACCACTGGCTTCCGTTCAGAGCATTCAGAATCTCTTCAATGCGAGGCAGGTTGTACTGGTCCGGTATCGTACCGTTGTTCAGAGTCCGATAGTTGACACACAGCCGTACGGACCCAATCTTTTTCCTCACCACCACTATGGGAGAGGCGTAAGGACTCCGAGACTCCGTCAATATCCCAGCGGTCCCCATTTCTTGCAAGACGTTCCTTAATCGTCCACATCCCTAGGGGCGATGCGACGAGAACGTTCACGGAACGGAGTAGCGTCATTCAGTCTAATGGTATGTTGAGCGCTGCGACTGCACCTCACATCCATCTCACTCGTTGAGAACACCATCCTTCGTTTATTCAACTGAGCTGTCAGCCGCTCTTTCCACTCAGTTGTCAATGTCGACTCGCTGAAGTTGAAGTCCAAATCGACTAACCGCTCATTTGCTGCCGCCGCATTCACCTGGGGAGTGATTTCCACAGGGCTGACCGGGTATATGCAGCCCAGACTCTGTCCGGCATCAAGTTCCATCGGGAATGGAGAGATGTTCTGCACATACACGTGAGTTCGTGGGGGAATTTTAGTCGTCCATTCCCTCACTTCGGGTAGTACCCTATACCCTCTCTGAACCTCTCCCTCGGGGGTACTTTCCAGAGAAAACTTTCCAGGGTACTTTCCAGAGAAAAGAGCTGATCCTATTCGGGGTAACAGCACCAGATGGCCATTCTTTGTACTCCCCCTGGTAATATGGTCGTCAGTCCGCGTTGACGATTGTAGAGATCCCCGTGACGCTCCAAGACATATACCTGGTCTCACTCTTCTCGTAAGACGGGATCTAGAAGCGAATTGGCCAGCGGTAACTCGTTGGTCTCTTTCAGGTAGGCTCTGATTACAGCTTGTACTATATCAGTATTGGTTCCCAAGATGATAGGGTACTTGCACTGGTCTTGTGGCTCCGGGCATACCATTGCCGCCACCTGCATGGGGTGTTTCTGGCCGGTGTTCAGTTGGAGTATTTCCAGTTGAACTCTTACAATCCCATTGATGGGGTAATCTTCATTACTTAACCCTCTAACCTTCATATGTTCGGCTGACCTCAGGGGGCAGTGTTTGAGGTGCTGGTCATAGAACTTGCGGTACATTATGGTCACTTGTGACCCCGTGTCCAGTAGGGCCGATGCGTAGATCCCTTCCAGTACAACAGGCACGATGGCCGCGGGGCCTACTTGACTATAAGCTCCCCTTGGTGAGGCGTCATCACTGGGGCCGGAGTCAGAGGGGGCATCTTCGGCTCCAGAATGAGGGAGTTCTGGATCAGCTTCTGCCATGGGTATGCTGCAGACCATTGACCGGGCTGGTTTCCCTCTATCGGGAGGGTTTTCCTCAGGAAGGCCTTCCCTCTCTGGACAGGTACTGGCGAAGTGGCCCTTCTTACCGCAGTTATAGCACACAACCTCGCGTCGTTCCGGATGAACCTTGGACGGGGAAGGTGGTCTTTCGGGGGGTCTTGGCTTGTACCCCTTAGACGGGGCAGCAGACTCTTCCTTCTTTTCCATAGAGCCCTTTCCCTTTGAGACGGAGGGGCTCTTATGTTTTGCGGTAGAGTGTAGCATAACATGTGCCTCCTGCATCTTCACTTGGCGCAGCGACTCGGTGAACGTAGAGGGACCCCCGTCCATTATTTTGCTACGGAGCATATTGGCGATGGGGTGAGTGGGGCTTGATCCCCGCAGATATTGCTTATGGAGTGCTTCATCCATCCCAGAGGCAGGAATCAGCTTACGATTGAGTAGGATTCCCAAAACCAGCTGCAGGCGGTGTATAAAGGCCGACAAGTCCTCTCCCTCCTTCTGATAAAGATTGAAGTACTTCGTCCAGATCGCTCCTTCATCTTCTGCTAGTCCGTACGCTTCCAACAGGAACTCCACCATCCCCAACGCCGTCAACGCTGGGTGTTGGTCCCTGTGGATGGTTACAATGGTAGAAGCGGGAGGCCTGAGACATTCCATGATACGCTGCCGTTTTACTGTGTCCGTGCACGACCATTCTTCTACGACTTTTAATGCGTTCTCCCTCCAAAGGTCTATCCCTTCCTCCCCCTGGGGTATTGGAAGTACTCCCGAGAAGGCCTTGAGTTTCCGGTAGCCTTGGGACTGGGAGGCCATGGTGATGGCTTCTACGAATTGGGGTAGCGTCACCCCCATTATGGAACCTTCGTTAGTTACCCGCTCTCTGCTATGCCGGGAGTTCAGAACCTCGCGGGTGCGGTGTCTGGTGGAGAGGGCGGACTGTCAGCCCAACTATTGGCTCCCATGAGGGCGCTTGGTGTAAAGGAGACTTTGGGTTGGGGATGGTCAACCCGGTTTGGGGTACTTGACACTGGTGCAAGAGGTGTCCAAGTACTGGTGGACGGTTCGTCTGGAGCCTGAGGAGGGGCCCTTGGTGAAAACATTTTCCGTATTACTGGTAAGTCCGAGTATATAATGGGATAGCCTTCTGGTGGGCACCCGGGGGCTACTAGGGTGTTCGGAGCCATCTCTTGGCATATGTCCCGCCCCTCAGTGAATAGTATGGCGCTCCAATAAAATGTAGGGTCGAACACCCTGCCCCGGTACCATACTTTATTTGACCCTATGAGCTCCCTCAGTGAGTCCCGGATGTCAGTCTCGGCTACTAATGCTGGAACGTTCCCTACAGCCACGACATAACTAGGGGGCTCCAGGACGGAGATGGCCCATGCATGGACCTCTTGACGTGAGGGAATCACCATTTTGCTGATCTCTTATAATACTGGTTTGAATAGGGCACCCCAGGTCTGAATCTCAGCAGCGCCTCCAAATGTAACGGGTATTCCCTCTGTCCCAATCACAGATACAGTGTGTGTGGGTGGAAACCTATGTGTTACCGGGTGTGGTGCATATACCTGTAGGTTCACAAGAGGCCCGAGCCTCCGCTTATTGGGAACCTGGGGTGAGTCAGTCAGCTCGATCTGATTTACAGGGCCTCCACCTGTGCAGGATTCTAGAAATGTAGAAGGTTGTCTACACAGGACCACATATACCACATACACGAAGATGTATATAACCCGTTTATATATATATATATATATATATATATATATATATATATATATATATATATATGCAGCAAATAACACACTTAATAATGACATAGACTACTAACACTTCCCCGAGAGGGTAATCCCATCAGGTAACTCAGTCCTCAGTGTCCTTCACTCCACTAGGAGTGTAGCTACCCCCCCACCTGCACCGGGTGATCCCACTCTGTGTCCAGTAATCCCCCACACAATGTCCAGCACTTTATAGAGAGCGGATATGTGTGACTGCGCAGTCACTAAGGAAACTACTAGGCCTGTTGGTGCACTTGCAGATAGGAGTTACCTTCCGAGCACTCCAGTGCTCGGGCCTGCAACAGACTTCACAAAGGATCTGCCGCCTGGTGATCGCCGTCTGATCCTGTGGTTCGTTGCCAGGTGCGATCCCACCCTGGAGATAGTCTCTGTGGGCACAGACTTAAGCCCAAGTCCCTTTTCCGGAAGCGCAGCGTTCGCTGTGTCCCTATCTGTCACTGGCACTAATGTGACAAGTCCCTAACCTAGGGCCTGTCCCTATAGCACCACAAGCTGGGGGAGTTCAGAACCTATCTGGGGCCTAGGGGTTTTTCTGGCCTAATGCAGTGGGTCACAGACCCCAGCACTCACCTCCTCCCCCTAGCTCTCCTGGTCCAGCACTACTAACGTGGTCCCAGCGCGCGAAATGTATCTATCTCTTGCAAGCAGGGAGCTTCCGCAGCCCTATTGGCTCCTTGGCGTCATGGGGCCGCTCCCGAGGCTCATGGGACTTGTAGTCCCTTCCAAGAGCCTTCCCTGGTAGGCTAGCGTTCGCGTGCTTTTCCTGCGTATGCGTGAACTTCCCTGCCGGTTACCCGCGCTGAAATCTTCACTGCGCATGCGTGCGCAATTCGCTATGGTGCCACTCTGCACCGGGACCCGCTGGAGCCCTAGCAACGCTACCGCATGCTTCCCTGGCAACCTGTAATCTTCGAGAGAGGCGCGCTATGCGCGCACACGCCCCCGCACCTCTTCACGAACGGCTGCTAACCTCCCAACTGCCGCGGTGAGTGCCCAGAGGGGGCTAGCAATACAGAGGGGGACCTGGCTACATCTATCTCATGCCATGGGCGAAGGTCTGACTAAACTGTCACCCACGGCAAGCATATATAGCTTGAATTCAGGAAATAGATTTCAATAAACAAAGCCCAGGAACAACGAGGCCTCTAGTGCCTATAGAAACTAGAAACACATCACTTTTGTGGAACCTGACATGTTCCAGACTTCTATATCCATTTTTGTAAACAGTAGTTATTTCAGACATAATTTCAGCTATCGTAGACATTTTAGTAAAAAGAAAGAAAAGTGAACTCATTATGTGCCTGAGATTATACAGCTAGGCCATCAGAACCAGGATAAACCTCATTCTCCTTACATGAGAAATAAACCACTCAACGTTTTGGTTCACCCTAAAATGCATTGTGTGGATTCTTAACTGACCTCACCTACAGGCCACTCCGTCACTGACACGCATTTCAACCAGTTTCCATAGAAACACGCATGCGCAGAAATTTAATTATATGCATATACGTTTCAACCAGGTCCCATAGAAACATGCGTATCACACAATTTAATTCATGCACTACACTACTTTATTTCTTCTCTATTATTAATATACAACATTTTCTTTTTACAGGTGAAAATATCCAAGAGCGCAGCCTGAAGAAGATTCCATTTAAAGAAGATTGTACATTTGGAAGAAGAGCGAAGAGATTTGTATTATTGTATTTTTCAGAAAGTTATTTACTGTAACCCAATAAAAAATATTTAATATTTTAAAATACTTTTTAGTCATCTGAAGTTTTTAAGGGAATAAGTTTAAATACCATTACACATCTTATCGTACGACATGAATGGCAATAATGGGACAGGTTACATTGCATTTAGATTTTGAAGACACACTAGCGCCTGCTATCATTTCTTTGGAGTATGGCAACCAATGCCAAAACTAAATTGTCCCAGCCGTGACGCATTTGTGGGTCAGCTGCAAGCAGCCGAAAAATGACCTGGGGTGCATACTCTATCCGCGAGCAAATGCGCAAGTAAATTATGCTATATCTGTATGTTACAGTGTAACAATATTACTTCAAGAATGTATACATTTGTGATGTTAATGGGGACATTATATTTTGGTGTTCATTTACTGCTACTTGGTAGATGAGCTAGACATTAATTAATTTTGCAATGTTATTTTCTAACCATACCATTTATCTCTATTTATTGCAAATGGCAGATCTTATTATCATCTAATGACCCAAATATATTTTAGCGGGCAGCAACTTCTGGATTTTTTTTTTGTAAATCATTACACACATAGGGGTTAGCGTACAAAGCATTTCTACTAGGGCAACTTTGTGAAAGAGGCCCATAGTTCAACTCCAGAATGTTGTCTTGTGTGTCTGCTAAAGAGGCTCATGCACTCAGATCTTGGGGCTGTATCATGTACAGTACCTGTGATCTTTAGATCAGATTAAGGCATTGGTGAGCAACAGGTGGCCGCAGGGCTGCATGTAATCCGCAAGGGCTTCACTTGTGGCCTTTAACTGTTGCCTGCTCCAGCAGCGCGCTCTCCCCTCTGCGCCGAGAGAGCTGGGTTGCAACCGCAGATCGTAGGAGTCATCACTGCACTGACATTTAGCAGCTGACCAGAGGGGGAGGGGAGAAGGTCCTACCTCCAGCAGCAACATCCCTACTCCTGATGCACCAGGTAGAGAAAGGCAACAAGTGGCACCTTAGAATGCTTAAGGGCCGCACATGCGGCCCTGTAAATGTATTATGTTGCCCACTACTGAATTAAGGTGTTTATATTGAATTATTATTATTTAAATTTATTTTTACTTACATACAGTATTTTGCTTTACTGTTAAGGATATATCTAATACTGTACATGCAATAAGCAACACAGGGTGAAGACCTAGTATTTTGAACTTTTCAAACAAAACTTGTTCACTTGTAGATGTAAAACATACAGAATCCCTATAAGCTCATATTGAACCCCCGAAATAACCACAATATATATATATGCGTATAGGTGTCAAAGAGGAGTGCTACTGAGCATGGCAATATTTATTTAAAACCAGAGACAGAACATGAAACACAGACAGAGCTCAGTGCTACATCCATTAACACAAATACACGGTACAGTGCCTAAATATATATATATCTATATATATCTATATAGATATATATAGATATATATGTATAGATATAGATATAGACAGTGTTCGATAAACCTATACATTTGCACGCCCCGGGCGAGTGGATTTAACATCGTGGCGAGCTCCTATTGGCCCAAGCAGCACACGTGTGGTACTAGGTGGCGAGTAGATTTTTTAGTTCGGCGAGTAGATTTTTTGGTGAATTGTCGACCACTGGATATAGATATAGATATCTTTTGAATAAAATGGTCTTTTAGTTTAACTCTTTGCCAAAGTGTCGTAAGCCCTTGAGCCCCTCCAAGGCAGACCAAGTCTCAAGGGTCCTAACACTAATATAAATTCTTAATAACCTGTACATTACCAGGAAGAATGATTTATAATAAATCTGTCACTTGTAGATATGCTACAAAATGCAAAACATTCTATACTTTTCCTTATTAACATTAACTTTCTAATCCATTTTTCAAAGGGATTCTATGTAAAGTCATCTTTTCATCTATCAAAGATCTTATTCTTACATCTATAAATGACTGTAACTACAAAGTACTCATTATTTGTGCTGCAAATTATCTGGATTGCTTTCTACATTACTTTGTTCTAAATTGCTTTGGTCCCAATAGGAACATCTCATTTCATGTGCATGACTGTATTTGTAATAACTTGATAATATATTGCATTGAATTGTAAACTAATTCTAACTAATTTGTCGAGTTTTTATAATCTAGGACACCTACAAAAAATTATTATTCTGCTTTTTAGCAACCCTTGTATTATTTCATCAGTGATATTTTCCTTTCCCATGTTGTAAAAATCCAAAGATTATATATATATGTAACACATATCCCCCCCCCCCCCCTCTGGGAGATTTCACTGCTACATGGGGTGGTGTGGTGCATACTTGCTGGCTCACACTAGATCTTAGTCTCCTGCGGTGTTGTGGAGGAGGTCAGAACAAGCTTCTGGGGTAATAACTGATTCGTACTCACTGTGACAGCGCCTTCATCTCTTGCAGACCCCAGGGATATGTGGGACAATCCCTGCAGGAGAACTCCTTTACCCTTCCCCTGATAGATTGCAGTCTCAGGGCAGGAAGGTACAGTATAGTAAAATAGGAACACACTTTATTGGCACACTGCAGTTCTTACAGCCTTCACAGCAGCAGGCTATTCTTAGGGCCTTCACCCTCAGGATGTAACCTGGACCTTGACTCCAAGCCAAGGGCACCTGAAGCAGTCCTAGCTCTTCCCTTACTCCCTGGTGAAGTAAGAGATATAGGGCCTCATGCAGTAAGCGCCGATAAGGCTTTTATCGGCATTTTCCCGCCAAAATTGGATTTGAGATTCAGTAAGCGCCGATAAGTGGATGACATTGTCTGTGTATAGAGCTATTTGGGGTTCGTCGTAGCCTACATTGATACCGGAAATGACCTGGTTTGTAGAGATGGGCACATTTTTGGGGGCGGATTTGGCTCTGCAGCGGATCAGCTGATTCCTTTGGTTCGTGGATTTCAGCGGATCAATCTCAAAAGGGAGCTTTTTTATTATTATTGCCAATACACTCCACGGATTCAGAAATGTGTTGGCCGATTTTTGAAAATCCGTCAGCGAGTTGCTGATTCCGCAGATTGGATTCTACTAGTCCATCAATGGATTGCATCTAATAGCGGTTTTTGATGAATCCATGTGGATTAAAACCGACCAAATCCGTTTGCAGATTTTATACTTTGGTGTATAGTAGGTTTTGGTTGTCTGGGTTTGTAGTGTTACTAGTAGATCTCTCCAGTTCTGGGGGGAGTACCGCATTTAGGTCCCCTCCTATAATGATCGGTCCTATTTATGTTGTTGGACAGTTTCTGAAAAAAATATTAAAAAAATATGTGCTACATAGCGTATGTGGCACACACGTTTGCTAACATTACTTTGTCCGGCCCAATAGTACCAGTCAAAATGATATATCTATCTTCCTTATCATATGAAGTCTTGTGTAATTGGAAAGAGAAATTTCTGTGTGGGAGGATCACTACTCCCTTTGTTTTATCTGTTGTTGATGCTTAAGAATCTGGGGGATCTGTCTATTAAACAAGAGGTGGTTATCTTTCTTCTTGAGATGTGTCTCCTGTAGAAAAACGATCTTCCCTTTTACAGATGTGGCTCCTGTTCTCTCCTGCTAGCCCAGGAAAATCTAGGAAAATCTGTGACTATCTCACGGAAACACTGCAACATTTCCGTGAGATGTTTCTGCAGACAGACTAATGGCCCATCGGATTAACACAGCGGGGGTCCCTGCGTTTGAATGGGTCTGCAGGAACCCCTGCTGTGTTAATCCGATGGGCCATTAGTCTGGCTGAAGAAATCTCGCAGAAATGTTGCAGCTTTTCTGTGAGAGAGCCTCAGATTTTTCCAAAGCAAGTGGTCGGATACAGGAGGACACATCTGTAGTTTAACAATTTCTGTGAACAGCAACCTTCATTTATGGGGCGAGTTTAAACCTTTTACGTATGTTAGTACTTTAACTGCCAGTTCTGATTCCTTGTTTTGTGGTGATCAGTGGGAAACATTTTGGTGGGGGGTGGGAGGGGGACATATTTTATTTCCATGTTTTGGAGTATTACATTAATGTTCATTACATTTTCAATGCACTGGTACGTACTGTAAATTTGCATAAACATAGTTATTTTCTATCCCCTTTATTAGTCCTTTGTGATAGCTTTTGAAACGTGCAATTTGTGAACAAAAGTTGCAAGCGGATTTATTGAATAAACATTGTATAACCTTGTTCTCTCACTATAACACATGTATATGTTTAACAAGTGATAATGGTAATAATGTACTTGTCAAGCACATCACACTTCTAACATCAGTGGTCACCATATTATTAAAGCAGAATAATTCTAGTGATTTCTTTGCATAATAAAAAAAAATGTCTAATTGGCAGGTGAGAAACTGCAACGTTCTACTGTCTTACATTTCTTGACCAGTTGTCCCCATCTCTACAAGTCAAAGAACTATAAAAACCCAACTATGCAAAAATCCCAGATCTGCAGAGTTTAGAGGTTGCGCCTGGTCATTTATCTTCTTACAGAGTAGGTCTTCTGACAGATGTGTGCAGATATATCAGTGCTGTACGTGCCATTGATATATGCCAGTTGGCCAGAGAATAAATATATCAGGAGTTTATTTCTAAACTGTCATGTTTGGGAAAATCACAATGGGAAACAGACAGATCTATGTGTGTGTTTCAGATTTTGTTTTCTTTTTTACTTTTAAATATTAGAAATTGATTCCAGCTGTGGTTTAGAAGCAAATGTCTTGCCAACCAAGACACTGACAAAGGAACGGGGGGTGGGGGGGGGGGGGAGGAGAAATCACATTGTAATTTGTTGTGCATTTTTGTGGGGTTAAATCAGCACTAATTCTTCAAAGGTGCTGGATTGCCCATTGTTACGGCCTGGGATCTGTCTTCTAAATGAACAATTACTTTGGCTTTCAAAATTTATTTTCCAAATCATTAAACCTGACATACTGTAACCTTTTTAGACTTGTTTTCCAGTGTAAAGGTTCTTTAAGGCAAGACAAGATTCTATCTATCATTTTCAGAGCTCCACACACACAGAACCTTTCAAGTAGGTATTGTAATCGCTGTTAGCAGATTAACATAATAGTATTGATGCACCATCCTTGTATTACATAGACGTTTAAAAAAATACTTGTTGATCAAGAGCAAGATTTTTTCAGAACTACGCAAGCACAATTTGCCCATCTACCAATATATTTTAAGAACCTGAAAGATTTGAGGGCAGTGTGACTTGCTTTAGGTGACACAGAGATGGCACTGGGTCTTGAACCAGTGACTGTCCCCTGACAGTGCAGCCCCACCTTGAACCAACATGACATAAGGTCTATGACATGTTGAATAAAATCAGGTCATTGTAACTCATTTTGGAAAATGTACGGGGAAATACATGTAATACGTGCATTCATAACTATCCCACTGTGAAGACAGAAGAAAAAAATAATCAGACTTTTGGAAAAAATATTTCAAAAACCCTACTACTTTGTTGATTCTTTATCAAAACCCTGCTGCCTAGTTTCCCATAAATATATTTGGACACTTTTGGGTCTGTACTTTTAATAGTTCAGATCCGTAATCAATATTACTCTTTCTCCCCTGTGTTATTTATATGAAGAATTACTATTTATTTAATGACACTACATTAGTGCGCAGGACTAAAGAAAATAGTGATAATACTATGTATTTCAGAGCAGCATTTTTTTTTTTAAATTGGCTTTCCTTTAATGCAAATGGTTTGCTTATAGTGTACTTCATTTTTTTCTTTTGTTGATGTGAGTTTTTGTGTTCAAGAAAATATATAAATCCTTTGCTATATTCTATACAGCTGCTCATTTTATTTGGCATATGTGCAGTAGCACTGATATGCGAATAAATCCCATAATCTCATACGGTTTAGATTAGAGTGGTTATAAAATAATTTTGAGTGGCATAATATAGGTTATTGGAACAATACAGAATACTGACATGTACTTAATAATTTTTTCTTGCAGTATTATTGGAAAAATACAACATATTCCTTGAAATGTTTTATGACATCTGATTGCTGATATAGCCTACATTGTTAACCAATTAATTGTAGAGCAATGTATTGCAGACGTCTTCATGTTTAAATGTATGAAATATTCAGCCAGATAAAGAATACATTGTTTTTTCCATGGGGCAATATTGAGTAACATTAACGATATTGTATAGCAACAGTGTGATGTTAGGGGCAGCCTGGCTCAGTATCTTCAAGGTTAAGCCCACTGGTTGCCCCTACCTGTCAAAATGACGGCCCAGGTATTTGGTCGGAGTGGCCATCTTGGGTTACAAAATTGCTACCAAGCCTGTATTATGTTAAATTAAGTATCTGTAGAAAGGGAATTTATTATATATCTGCCAGTGTTTTGTGTATTTCTATGATGGGATTCACTGTATGCTGGGCATTTGATTTGTTTAGCAAGGCTAGTACACAATTAAACCAACTGTCATACTTTGTCTGAGGCCAGGTGCTGTGCTCAGGGAACAATGGTGAACTGGAGAAGGGCCAGTCCACCTGCTGATTTTACATACACTTCACAAGTGGGGGTGTTTTGCCAAGGCAGCATGGAGCCTAGCCCCAGGGCCGCCGACAGGGGGGAGAGCCAGGATGTGGGAGGCCTGGCTGGCCGGCAATGGAAGTTGAGCCTCGCCTTTGGTTGCCGCCACCGGGCCCATGGTTCCCGGCTGTCCCCAGTTGCTGCCTGCCTCTTCCCACTTCTAGGGCAGCCAGATGTCAGGCCCAGATTCCAGCATGCACTGGTGGGAGATAGAGTCAGGCCCGGCATGGGAAGAGGCAGGCAGCAGCTGGGGAGAGCCGAGGCCCAGTTGCGGCAACCAGAGGTAAGTGGTAATTGTATATGAAAGACAGTGGTAATTGTATTTAGAGGTGGTGGTCATTGTATTTGGGAAGGTGGTAATTATTTTGGGGGGAGGGGGTGGTGGTAAGTGTATTTGGGGGTGGTAATGGTATTTGGAGTTGGTCATTGTATCTAGGGTTAGTGTTAATTGTATCTGGGGGTAGTGCTAATTGTATCGTGGGGTGGTGGTAGTGGTATTTGTATCTATGGTTGTGTAGTGGGGTCTGTGTTTGGGGGGAGTAGAGGTGTTTGTATTTGGGGGGGTGTAGTCATCTTTGTACCTGGGGGTGTAGTGGTGTTTGTATCTGGGGGGTGTAGTGGTGTTTGTATTTGGGGGGTAGTTGTGTTTGTTTCTGAGGGCGGTGTAGTGGTGTTTTATCTGGGGGGGGGGTGTATTGGTATCTGGATAATAGCTCTACCTGTCCTCCCCAGGGGATGTCCTAAAGTATAGTCACCTCCATCAGCCCTGATTGGTACATCTCGGGTGAGCCCTTGAGCTCTGATTGATGTCACAAAGAATCTTTTCCCTGATTGGTAGGTGCCGGGACTTCTATGTTTATGGATGGAGGCCGGGGGCCTATGTATGCAAGTTAACGCCGATCAGGGCTCCATAGTTATTCCTATGTAGTCCCTGTGTCAAGAGGCTATCTAGCTGTTTGTGGTTGGTCTCTGTGCCTAGGGACCAGCTGGAAATACAAGCAGGAGCAGTGATCCCTAGTTACTGGGATATCCAGAGGCAGACCACTCCCAGAAGACATCCTGGGTAAGCTAGACTTGGCAGCGCCCAGCACTTAGCTAGCCAGGAGCTCTCCCCGTGTTTCCCCAGTTTGGTGGGTGCAACTGTTTCTTGTATTGTGTTGCTACCTGTTGTCTTCAGAAAAAACTCTGTTTATGTACAGTAACTCCCTTAAGTCTAGTGTTTGCGATCCCTGTGTAAATCGCCTGGTCTTCCCTGACAAACAGTATTTAGTAACAGTTTTAGGTTCTGGAAAGTGAAGGCAATCCAATATTTTTAATTATTTGGAACTGTCTGTGAAGAATGACATCTAATAACAATCAATATGAAAACACCATTATAATGGATTGTATTATCAAACATTGTGAAGATTCCATGGAACATAGGAAAAATAAATATAACTGGTAAACTATTTGAAAAGTAGAATAATTCAACCTATATTATCTCTTTTTCTCCATATAGAGAAGAAACGAGGGATTGGGGAGACAGCGGACCTATGAAAAAATGTTGGAACTCCCCTGATGTGTCAAAAATAAAAAAAAGTTTATTAAATTACATAATAAAAAACATAGAACAAAGCACACAAGGGACAATTGTCCCCTTTGTCCCTTGTGTATTTTGTTCTCTGTTTTTTTATTATGTAATTTAATAAACTTTTTTTATTGTTGGCACATCTAGTAAATTCCCCAAAAAATTTCATGGGTCCGCTGTCCCACCAATCCCTCGTTTCTTCTTTATATGCTTGCCCGTGATTGGAGCGACGCACACAGGCAGTACTGATCTACCTGCACAACACGCTTACCACATCTTCACGCCAAACCGAGTGAGAGATGGTGTTACACAGGGAGCAGCACAACTCCACACCGAATACTTTAAGAGACACAGGGTCAGACTTCCAGCCCAGGCTACGATACAGAGGTAACATATTTTCCTCTCTTTGACTTTTACCTGGTTGGTTTGTCGTTAGACCCTTGTGTTCTTTGGTTTTCTCTCCCTCCACCAGATTGGGCTTTTAAAAATAGCAGTAGATCGTACAGTACTTGTGCCATTGATGCACCGTTATTACAATACGGTTTCTATTGCCCTTCCTTGAGCTTATACTCAGCTTGGTTCATTTTCTTTTTGTCCATAGTACATTAAAGTATTTCATATTTGTTACGCCCTTGCTCTGAAATAAAGCATGCTAAAACTTAAACCAATTTATTTTTGTTATGAATATACAGTATAGCCATATGAAACAAGCATGACTGGCCTACACAGGGCCTGCTGTAAGTAATAATCTCTTACATAAAGCGTGGTCTTTAGAATGACTAAACATAAGGTACTACAATATACATCCTGTGCCTTTGTTAAAGAGGAAGTTTTGCTTTACAAATCTGAAGTTCTGGTTTAATGGACAAGAGTATCCCATCATATATTGTGCATTGCTTGCTATATTTAGAGCAGCAATTCCACCCATTAACTGCTGCCCCCTTTTGAGGAGTAGAGTGTCATTTGGACCACAAGTTTTCCTCAGTGGTTTTCAACCTTATTTTGATAAGGAACCCTCGAGTTATGTTGTGAAATTCTTGGGAACCCCAAACCTCTCTTCTCCCTGTCTCTCTCTTTCCCTTTTACACTCCCCCTCCCTTTCTCTCCCCCCCCCCCCCCCATTATGCTCCCCCACAGTTTTCACCCCTTAATCTCTCACTCTCTTCCCCTCACTCACTCTCACACGCATACACGCGCATGTCCTAGGACTCCGCAGCCCCCTCCTCTGGTCGGGCGGAAGTTGGACACCACTTCTGGCACCGATAGGAGGAGGGAGAAGATTGCAGACAGTGTCCGCCGGGCTGCTGCTGCTGCATGGAGAGATGCCATCTGCCATTGCTGGGGAGCCACTGGACACTTGTCCCAGCTCTCCCCCCTGTGTCACTGAGGAACCTTAAGGGGTGCCTGCGGAACCCTGGTTTAAAATCACTGTCCTAGCATATGTTCTACTTCCCAAGTTCCTAATATCTGTTATTATTTGTACACAAGGGTAAATGCCTCCTGCTAAGGCTGCAATTCCAGTTAGCACTGTAGCACGCGCGCCGGGCGGGGCGGGGGGCGGCTCGTGCACAGCGCTTCACCACGATCTGCGGTCTTGGGAGAGATTGCGATGGGAGGGGGCGTGGTGGGGGGTTTGCAGGGGCATGGCCATGACCTCACGCGGCTGGTGCACCCTCATTGGCAGAACCACCGGCGGGGGCGTGGCCACGCCTCCGTCGCAAGCTCCAAATACAATTTTTTTGTATTTGTGAAAACTTGCAGTACAGCGCAGCTGCCAAATGCGCGCCGAAGTAGGTACTGGGCCCAGTCTGATTGTTCAAATGATTGTTCATTCTTCAAATGATGTAAAATTCATAAAAAATAATCTACTTTAAGCACGCCCCTTGTCGTGCTAAAGTTGTACAATCTTAATACAGATCAGACTGTACTTATCATTAACATGCCTTCTCTCATTCCACTACTTCATTTTTTTAATTTATATCCTATATCGTCAACATTATCTCTTATATTTGCCTCTTCTTTGGCCTTTATGTAGCATTCTCTCTGAGGCCTCGTTCAGGGTGCCAGAGGCAGGAGTTGGAGGGCGGGCGTTCGCGTGTGCGAGCGGCAGTCTGCTGGGCGATGTGTGTACATCCTCCCCAGCAGACTTTTTCAAGAGTTGAGGGGGCGAGGCTACAGACCTGAGGTTAGGGATCGAAGTTGCAGTCTTGAAGTCATTCTCAAGAATGATTTCATTGGCTGCCGAGGTCCCAGTGACGCTGCTGCAGCTTCAAAAAACGACTTGGGTTGTTTATTGAAACTGTAGCCAGTGTCAACCCCGTACTTCGGAGACAGGGCTGCTGCTACTCTGACAACCACAATTCAATTTGAATACATTGTTTCCGATGGCAGCTCGCACGTAAACACGCCCTCCCTCCGAAGCCAGCACCCTGAACGAGGCCTGAGAATATTTACTCCTCCTTAAATCATTTCTGCTATGCATTTGTCATGTTGTAGAGTAAGGTTCTGTCAAATATTTTCCATATTGCAGTCCAGTAAAAATATTCTGGAGACATACACATCAATGACACTAATATATATATATATATATGTACTTCAGGTGTTTTTATGTCGTAGACCTTGATATATTTGTTTTAATATTTTAGCTGGCTTGTCAATTTAGCTACAATGTGTTCACTTGTCTAGAATGTTAGAAGTGTACAGGGCTAGGATATTCCCGGATACCTTGCAGAAATACTACTATACTATCATTATTTCAGTAAAAACCTCAAAGGGATTTTATGTGAAGTCTCACATTTGAATCCCTCCAAAATATGTTACATTTACAATGTATGCAGTGGAAACCTGCTACTACCATAAAGCAGTCTGGAGCCCCTCGCGATGGGGCACCTGACCGCAGGGGCTAGGCTCCCTCTCTTCCCTCCCCCTCCCACACACCTTTGGTGCCTGTCCACGTGCTGCTTCCCTTCTCCCTTCCAGCTTGGCTGGATTGCATGCTGTTTCCACTCCCCTTCCCCAGTGTCACGGGGGGCGGAGCTAAAGGGATTCAATGGAGCGAAGGGGAAGGAAGGTAGTCGGCTCAATGAAAAGAAGTTCCCGCCCGCCCGTCCCTTTGTTTGTGTAATACCATGACAATCGTATAATATATTGTACATTATGTTGTATTTTCTTCCTTTTCAGAAATAAGTATACATGGGAAGGATGTTGATCCAGGGAGTAATCCGATTGTCAATTCTCGGAGTCAGGAAGGAATACATTTTCCCCTTATGAGATATCATTGGAAGTTATATCGCTGGGGTTTTTTGTTTGCCTTGCTCTGGATCAAAATACTGTAGGTGAGCATACAGGATAAAGTATCTGTCTAAATTTAGCATACTGTAGGTTGGATTTGATGGACGTATGTCTCTTCAACCTCATCTACTATGTAACTATGTCTGCCATGTTTGAGATGGGCATTCTATGACATGTGTTGCCTACGTCATGGCGGCTGTTTGGGGGGGGGGGGGGTGCTTTAACCTTGCCAGTGGTGGCTCTATGGTGCAGATAACCCCCTAAAGCTTTGTAGTGGCTGGGGGTAGCGAGTGGGCAGAGCTCATTTGTGCATGATTCCCTGGGCCCAGTATTGCTTAAAGGCCGGGCCATCGGGCGCCCAGCTTGGTGGGTCTTGCGGGCCATGGTTGGGGTGCCATCAGCCTTTACCCGGGGGGAGAGCACGCTGGCAGGGTTGGCACTTACCAGGGTTTATTTGTGTAAATAAAGCCATGGCCTTTGTACCTCCAGACCCTTTGTTGTGTATTTATTTATATGTGTGTTGGGGGAGGGATGGGAGCTTCCTCGCAGGCTCCAAGGTCAAGAATTCATTGCTTGTACTCTCAATCTTATGAATTACTTGCTACGTTTTTAAAATGTGCCTTATTCCCAGTAGAAATACTCTTATAATGGCAGGGGCTTTCTTCATAATGGTCTGGTGATCTTTTGCATTTGATTATAACGGAGCTCAAAACTTTAATAAGTGACAAGAGGCTGATGATGAAAAGTGAAATGTCATTTAATTATTAATTTCATTTAGAGTATTCATCTACAGGAAAATCCGTCCTTAAATGCTCTCTCTTTAGTTTTAAAAGGCACTTAATTTTAATTGTGTAGGGTATAGTGACATCTGGTGGCATTCATTGGCCAAATCCTCATCAAAACATTACAATTATGCACCCCCCACCCCCTCCCCCAGGAGTTATGGTTTGTGGATAGTGATATCATTTAAATATACAGTATATCACAATAAAGCCAAGTTCTCAAGAAGACTTAGGCAGGTAGTCTATGCTCTAACTGACCTTTAGGCAATTGACCTGTAAACCATGATAGTTTCGATATGGAAAGCACCATTAAAGTCAGAGCGCCAGAGAGAGGTTTTCTAAATAGATTTTTTTTTTTTAAATATAGATTGGAACTATTAGTTTGCCAATAAACAAAAGTAGTGGTGTCCTTGGAATTGTACATTTAAAAGTAGTAGTACCTTGTGTGTCATTATACTGTACTTCAACCAGTAACTGTTCACATATCATAAGCTGACACATGGCGCAAAACTGGAATAAAGTACCTTCAAATAGGGACCAAAATGTCTTACTTAAGAGGCACACGTCAGTCTCATTGGACACTACCTAATGTACTCTGCACATCCGAATTTCTCAGGAAGGAAAAGCCATTGTCAATATGAAGCATGAATGTGCTGCTGCATACGTTGACTGCCACAAACTCATCTACATTGCACATTTTGTCTCACACTTAATAAGAACATGTGAGTACGTTTCTTTTTGGAGTAGGACACGCATGTGTTGGCGTCCTCCACTCTGGGCGATATACAGTAAGTCATAACTATGACCCTTCCTGTAGAATTGTAATCCTTGTTTATGTTGGATTCCATCCCTCAACCAACTGTATGGGTTTAATCAGCCTTTCCCTGTGTCATCAGTTTGCCATCATCCATTTACTCAGACCTCTGCATGTTTAAGGATACCTGGATGACAAACAATATGTTATTATGCTTAACATGTTTACTCTTGCAAACTGTAATAAGCTGTGAACAATGAATAAATATACACAGTAGACTACTATTATTTATCTTCATGTGCACAATTCTTATAGGAAGAGAAGCGGTTTGCACATGGAGACATCCACTAATTATCATTTGAATTCTGCGCTTAGCTATCCTGTCACAACCTTATTAATTAGAAACGTTATATAATAATAATAACTTTATTTATATAGCGCTTTTACAAAGTTACAAAAAGGTAAAAAGAAGAAAAGATTAAGGTTGTAAAAGAGACCAAACACAAGGAAAGATACAATACAGGATTGGACAGTATTGTAGCTATTAAATACCAGACAGGTTGTGATTCATTAATTAAATGCCTGGTATACAGGTGGGTCTTGAGTTTGTTTTTATTGATTTCCAGAGAGGAATGCCTCATGTGACCTAGTTTCATTACTATTGATTTCGCGACAGCATTTCACTACTACTTCATAATGCAAGACAGTTCCATTAGTGCATCTTGGCTTGTGTCTTAAATAAATTACTTGTATGTGGAGGTCAAAATTACTGATATTTTATGTTACAAATGGTCTTGAGCCTTGGGTCATAAAAAGGTTAGTATCTGGCATTTTGCTTGCAAAACGTGAAAAAATCCTAATCCTGCTTCATATTTCTGTGTTCAAATTTTTTTAATGTTAGTAATATGAAAACCCTGCTTTTGGTAACCTGAAATGTACAACATATAATTCCTATATACTGTAAGTGTAGCACCTGTTCCCCCAGCCTGAGTGAGATTATGCGGGTGCAGTGCGTACCTGTGAGGATGGAACAGGAGGCCTTGCGAAACTCTGCGGTGGTATGGGGAGACATCAGGACAGGTTCTCAGTACTGGTCTTGCATGCTGCATCGCCTCCAGCCAGTGAGGATCCTGGTGCAGCCAGGATGGACCACGCTGGCACTCAGATGATGTTCAATAAAGGCAGACCTATTATAGTCCAACTTGTCTTTATTCATAGTCAGGTTCACAGCAGTGACAGTCCAAGAGCCACACTCCCTTTGCAGAACAACCCTAGAATGTAACCTAACACATATGCATTTAACTAGCATTACAATACAAACAGTATATTAACCACATACAACTGGTTCCTCCCTTTTTGGAGAACACTGGGTCTCGTGCAGTTGGTTGTATAGGACCAGCTCAATAGTAATGGGCAGAGTCCGGGTTCTTTACTACTTTGCTGTAGCTATCAGTCACTTTGACTGAATAACAGCGCCTCCTTCCTGACTCAGAGATATATTCCACCCTATCTAGATGTATGTTACACCCCACAACTCATACCTTTACCAAACATTTTGATCTGTCCTGCCAACAGGATTTTGAACCCTTTGTAGTATTAGCCAGGTATTATAGGATGGCAGTTCTTACCCACTCATCCCAATGGGCTTCAGCGCTCCTCATAAGAGATTCGGGGAGATATGGGTATTCAAATCCCATTTTCTGAAAATGCAGCCCAAGTGCCCTTTCTGCTCTGCTGAACTTCATTAGGTCATGCCGCACAGCCTTACCAGGCAGAACCCAGAACAGACATCCTTCCCATAGAGGTGGCATAGGGCCCTCCTCTATATCTGGAGATGGAAGCTTTTCTACTAGACTGATTAGCTTTCTGACACATTAATTCAGCATGTTCTTTGGCTTCCTCCCACCAGCATTGCAACCAGTAACCCTCCTCTAGAAAGAAGCGGGTCCTGTTTAGGTGAGATGCATATCCCCTATACATTTTATCCCACCAGGGTAATGCGCCCACTGCAGATGTCACACACGTATCTGGCATTGCACCAGCATTGCTCCATGGAGCCACAGAACCCACAGGTGACAAGGGCGGAGGGGTCAGGGGTTTAACGATAGGGCTTGGATCAGTATCAGATAACCGGGCAGATTGGGGTAGGGCAGGCACCTTAGAGTCTCTGGACTGGGGACCTACGGAGACCTCCCCAGGTGGAGCAATAAGAGTGTTTAGAGTCCCGGCAGTGCTCAGTTGGCCACGACCCCTAAGGTACCTGGCCACAGCAACGGCTGCAGCCTCTCAGTGGTGCTTCGCTTCGGTTCTCTCCCGGCACTGCAAAAGAAATAAGTCTGCCGATCGCTCACTCACCGCGGAAAGAGCAGCATCTTGGGAGTCCGTTCGGCTGGACAGCTCCACCCTCACCCATGAGTGGGTAAGAACTGCCACCCTCTCGACTCCCTCGGATTGTGGAGAAGGGATCAGCACGGTGGTGAGGTTGAAGGTAGTACCGGCCGGCACTACCTTGTGGAATTCCTTCAGGAACCCCACTGCGGCAAAGTGCTTCTCAGAGGCCTCTATATAGGCATACGCACGGGCACGGGCCTCGCGCATCTCCTGGCTCCTCCGCAGGTACTGGGATGCAGCTTCCTGGGCTTTGGTCCAGCGAGGATCGAAGTTCCGGACCTCCATCACGGAGCAGATGTCAATTTCAGGAACAAGTAGGCCGCCGTCCAACTAGGGAGTGTGGGAGGCCCCGAACGAGTACCATGGGGATGGCCATGGTCTCGTCATCCGATGAACCGGAAGCAGCGGTCACCTCAGCGGAATACTCCATTTTGGAGCAAGTCGTGGGGTGCACAGAGTACCTCACAGTAGGCAGGCGGGCCCTCCTCGCTGTCCTCCAGCAAGGGACTTCATGGCTCTGACGTTGCTCCGGGTGAGATCACGGACAGTTTAAACATCGATATGGCAGCAGGTAAGTCCCTGAAGGCCTCTATCCACGCTGTAGGGCCGAGAAGGGAGCATCCCCTCTGCCCCACATGGCATAGAGTGTACTCCATAATCGGGACTCACCACATCAGGCTCCACACAGGGAGTACAAATTCTAAAGGTGTGTAATCGGGCGCTCTTAACTGACAATATATATATAAAGAACAAAGAGAAGCGCAGGCACCATAGTGTTATACTGTATAAAAAATAGAGTCCATTTAATAACACACGCGGTCCCAAGGAATCGCACTTACAAGATTTAAAAAACAACAAGCATGTAAGAGAATAATCTCTAAGGGGTTCGTCAGCTGGGTGGGAAGGGTCCAGTGTAAATACTCTGCCTGAGTAGGTTGCAGCTGTTGGAGCTCCAGACACACACCACTGTGCTGTATAAATCAGCCTGATAATCCACATGCAGTATAAATCCTTCAGTCAATGGAGATTCCGGCTGCTAGCCGCGTGTGCAGCATGAATAACAGGGCTCCGCACAGGCAGAAGGCACCTCCTCTCTCCGTCCCGCGCTGACGTCACCACCTCATCCCAACTAGTTTCTTCCCTACCACGTGACTTCTTCAGGGGGTGGTGGACACCTAAGAGCACTTCCTATATGTAGCCTAACCCATGTAAACCTGTCCCCATTAGTGTAAACAGCTAGCTGATTCAACACAAGTAAAAACATATTAACACTTCCCATGCTATATCTCCAGGTTATAAAATTTTTATACCTACAATAAAATAACATTAAATGTGTATTATTTATGAACTAAGAATACACATTAATTTAAAAATTGACCAATAAAAGTAAAGTAAGGTACTCAAAAGCAATCCATTCAATCAAATAATATGGATGATTGTGGATTGAATTGGTGGTTAGTACTCACGGCAAGCAAGATAGAAAATTCTCAAATAAATCATTTGCCGGGACTGAGCATCACTCAACTCACAATAGGACTTATATAATTATGATAAAAAAATATAAATAGTATTGACACAGATACATAGCAAAATGACAACATAGAATAAGTTGATAAAGTATGATTGAACTGTTGACATGTATCTAATTGTCAAAATGCTTGTTAACTCACGAAAGGGTGCTAACTCCCAGTACAGATAAACATGTATACAAATTGCTTCTGTATATAACTAAGAGGAGTCATGAAGAGAAAGACCAAAAGCATATTGACAGAGAACATCAGGATTGCAACCATATTAGGTCAAAAACGATAACCAACAATTCAGGTGTTATTAAGGGTCCTTAGACATATGAGGACAAGAGGAATGATGAGGGCAGGGGAGGGGGTGGGGGCAGGAAAGGGGGGGAAGGGGGAAGAAGGGGGTTGGAAGAGAAGGGGGAGGGGGGGCGGGGGGGAAAGGGGGAGGGAGGAAGGGGATTAGGATGGGGAAGGGGAACCAAATGGATGGAAATGCGCCAGGCTAGTAGGCGCGTACAGTCAGAAAGAGGCAAACAGAGCTACTGTAGATCAATATACTGGTATCTATGCATTCATTAAGACCTCTAGGTGAGAGAGTCTCCAAGGAATAAATTCAAAAGACTCCCGGATACATACAGTAGTGCCCTAAATCTATCACCTCCTAGTTTGGATGGAGGGTTAGTCTCTACACCCATGATCCTGAGCCCATTAGGGTCTTTAGAATGAACCTGAGCAAAATGTCGGGGGACACTGTGCGCCATGACCCCTTTTAAAATGGCTCTACGATGTTTTAGGAATCTGACACATAGTGCCCTCTTGGTCTGCCCAACATATTGCAAATTGCAAGGACAGGATAGAACATAGACTACGAACGTAGTCAGACAATGAACAGGACTCTTGAGAACAAATGATGATCCATTGCTAAAGGAGGCAAATTTGTCTGAGACTATAATATGTTTGCACATAATACATCTAGATCTTTTACAATTAAAGTTCCCAGGCTGACCCTCTACAGTATCACATGTGTTAACACCAAGCCTACTGGGTGCCAAAATGTTCCTAATATTAAGCGCCTTGCGATACACAATGGGTGCTGTAGGAGAAAGATGACTTTTAAGATACGGGTCAGACAGTAAAACCTTCCAGTGGCGATTCATTATAGTTTTGATCTTACCGGCATAGCCACTATATTTAGTGATAAATTTTGCACCCCCACCATAAGCAGTGGTGTGTGTGGTATTGCCTTGTAAGGATGTTTTGGTTTTAGATTGATTTAACAAAACTTGCCTGTCGAGGGCTCTAACCCTGTCAAATGCCTCCTGCACAACAGACATCATAACCTTTGTTGTCAAAATTGTCCTTAAGTCTAGCTGACTGTAATTCAAAGGAGCGCTCTGATGAGCAGTTCCTCCTGAGTCTATTAAATTGACTCAGGGGTATGTTTTGTATCCACTTTGGGTGGTGACTGCTCGTCGCGTGTACATAACTATTAACCGCCACTTCTTTGAAATGTACTTGTGTATGAATATTACCAGTGTTCGACAAACCTATACATTTGCTCGCCCCGGGCGAGTGGATTTAACATCGTGGCGAGCTCCTATTGGCCCAAGCAGCACACATTTGGTACTAGGTGGCGAGTAGATTTTTTGGTGTGGCGAGTAGATTTTTTGGTGATTTGTCAACCACTGAATATTACAATCAGCATCAACCGACAATTCTAAATCAAGAAACACCTCACTGGTAGGGCTAACCTGATGGGTTAATCTGAGGCTTAAATCATTGCAGTTGAATCCAACTAAGAATTGCTCGAGGTCCCCCTCATCTCTATCCCATATGATCAGGATGTCATCAATAAAGCGGCCATAGAACACGAGACCCGCCACCAGCCGTGCATTGGACCACATGTACTTGGTCTCCCAATACCCCATAAAGAGGTTTGCATAGCTGGGGGCGAATCTCGTGCCCATGGCCATACCACAGGTTTGGAGATGGAAGTTTTCCCCGAACAAGAAGTAGTTGTGACTCAAGATAAAGCAGATAAGGGAGAGAATAAATTCGCACTGAGTATCATGAATCCTCTGATCACCTCCCAGAATGTGCCCAACAGCCTCGAGACCCTTATGCTGAATACAGGTGAACAAAGATTGTACATCACAGGTGGCCCATTTGAAGGTAGGTTTCCAATTGATGGAAGAGAGGGAGTCTATGACATGGAGCATGTCCCTGATATATGACTTAAACAGGACCACATAAGGTTTTAAAAAATGGTCCACATATCTGGACACGCTCGACGTCATAGACTCCACCCCTGAAATAATGGGCCTACCTGGCGGGTTCTCGAGGCTCTTGTGCACCCTGGGGAGGTGATAGAAGACTGGAATACGTGGGTTGCTTATATATAGATATTTAAACTCATACTTGGTAATAAGCTTTTGTGCTAGAGCATTTTTTAATAATAGACATAATTCCGCCTGATAGCTTAAGGTAGGATCGCCATCAAGCACCAAATATGAGTAAAGCAAAAATAAATAGAGTAGACAGCACTCACTAGAAAGTATAGCAATGAAACTGCAGGGTGCCAACGGAACTAGAAGGACCCAACCCCCCCCCCCCCTAAAGTTACAAACACAAGTCCCAGCACTCTCTGTCTTAAAGAAAATATAGTACTACGGATAATGCCACTAGAAAACTAAATTTAATATACACACAGGATAATGCAGGGAGTGATGCAGCGCAAATGAAAATGAATATATATACAATACAGTGGTGATTGGGGTAAAAACAATAGGGAAAAGGGGAATGAGACAACACACAGGAAAAAAGAATGAGGACAAACACAACAGGGGTAGGGTAACCAGGGGGGCAACGTTTCGGGGGGATACCCCTTTCTCAAGCCCGTTTCCTGAGGTCTAGAACGACCATAAGGTACTTCCCTTTTACCCTAGTACCCCAATAACCAGAGCAGAACTCAGAGACCCCCAAAAATTGTCAGTGAAAAGCTTCAATCAAGCAGAATAAGTCCTGGGTACACCAAAGGAACTATGAATAGCAAAAATCAGACCATCAGGTGACACGACCATGTATCCCTCCTATGCTTGCTCTCTGTCTCCAATGGTGTGCTGCTCAAATATGAGTTAACATCCGATAGCAACCTCATTGTTTCCGCCACGTATGCCACTCGATCCTGCACCACAATGCTTCCTCCCTTATCGGCTTGTCTGATGGTTATAATCTGGCTCAATTGTTTGAGCTCATTAAGTGCCTCAGATTCACCTCTAGTAAGGTTGCCCCTGATGTGTGGTAAATCAGTACAAAGTTTCTCAAAGTCCTGTAAGACCATAGTGTAAAATGTGTCAATGTAACTACCTTTAGCATGGTATGGGTAGAAAATAGATTTTGGTCTAAAAGGAGTCTGAATTATATTTCGCGGACTATCGTCCGGAATATGTTCTAGCCAGTCCTCACTAATACTCATATCAATATGAGAGGGAGAGTAAGAATCCAAATTTGGATTGTTCTCTCCCAATAGGCTCTCCAAAATCTCTAGACAGTCTACATCATCCCCATTTAACCCAGTTAGTAACACACCTTGATCTTTCCTGGATCTGATTGCAAAGAATCTTTTTAATGTTAGTTTACGAATAAAGCTATTCAGATCCACAAAAAGGTCAAAGGCTCTTGGTTTAGAGCTTGGGGCAAAGTGTAAACCCTTATTCAATAGGGTCACTTGAGAGTCTGTCAGTATGTGTGTGGAGAGATTAAAGATCCCATTGGGCTCAATACCTAGATGTCCAGCTCTGTTTCTCTTCTGCTGTACTTGCCTTCCTGCTCTGGTTCCCTGGTCCTCTTTTTGTTTTTGTTCCCTTGGTCGTGTTTACCGATGGGGCTTGGTTGTCCCAGAGTGGATAGGACTTCTCTGACTTAGTCGTCAGGCGTCCTTGACTTTTCTCTAAAAAAGAGGCACAAGATTTGTTAGCATCATAGATCCTGCTTGATGGCTCTGACGTTGCTCTGGGTGAGATCACGGACAGTTTCAACATCGATATGGCAGCAGGTAAGTCCCTGAAGGCCTCTATTCACGCTGTAGGGCCGAGAAGGGAGCATCCCCTCCGCCCCACATGGCATAGAGTGTACTCCATAATCGGGACTCACCACATCAGGCTCCATGCAGGAAGTACAAATTCTAAAGGTGTGTAATCGGGCGCTCTTAACTGACAATATATATTTTTTTGTTTGCAGACACACACATATATATATAAGGAAAAAAAGAGGAGAGAGCGCACGCCCATAGCGTAAAATTGTAGATTTAATGAGGGGAAGGTGGGGAGAGGGGGGATAAAAATCGCACTTACAAAAGTACAATAAAATCAAGCATATGTGATAATAATCACCACCATCCGGTTATACTGCATAATCTTGGGGCAATCCCAGACTCCAAATGTAAAGGATCGACGTCCCAGCAGGTTTCCAGGGCTGGTATGCTGTGTATGCTTTAGGGAGCGTCATTACGTCAGACGCATTGACACTGAAGTCATTACCAAGCGCTGGAGTGGACTAATCCAAGCGCGAGTGCAACAGAGACTTACACTATACGGAGCTACTTTCTTGGATTTCTACACAGCATACCAGCCCTGGAAACCTGCTGGGACGTCGATCCTTCACAATTGGAGTCTGGGATTGCCCCAAGATTATGCAGTATAACCGGATGGTGGTGATTATTATCACATATGCTTGATTTTATTGTACTTTTGTAAGTGCGATTTTTATCCCCCCTCTGCCCCTTCCCCTCATTAAATCTACAATTTTACGCTATGGGCGTGCGCTCTCTCCTCTTTTTTTCCTTCTAGATACCCTGTGGACGCAGTTTGTCCACATTGAGAGCTGCCGGAGACCCTCCATACCAGCACCCATACATTCTCACTGGAACTATTTGAGGACTGGTTTATCACTTTTTTGCTTTTTTCCATACAGTATATGTTGTTTGTACTTAGTATGGGTTACTATATGATTTTTAGGTCCATGTTAAATTGCTAATGTCATTCAGGGATTCACCCCACAATAGTTCACATTTGATTTAAATTTATTTTAGCAATTATATATATATATTTTTATTGGTTCATTTTAATCAGAGGCGCAGCTTTTTTCTTTTTCTGTTTGTGATATATATATATATAGATATATATATATATATACTATATATAATAATATATACAGTGGTTGACAAATCACCAAAAAATCTACTCGCACACAAAAAAAAATCTACTCGCCTACCTAGCTACCAAACGTGTGCTGCTTGGGCCATATTTACTAGCCCGGGGGTTAAATCCACTCGCCCGGGGCGAGCAAATGTATAGGTTTGTCGAACACTGTATATATATATACACAATTATTCCCATTTTTTTGTTTGTACATATTATATATATATATATAATATATATATATATATATATATAATATGTACAAACAAAAAAGGGTATAATTGTGTCTCAAAACACACCAGTGCATATAATAATAATGTGAATATTAAAAGTGAAAGGTGTAAAATAAGTGTATACAAGCGCTAGTGCAACAATTGCAAACAAACAGGAGAAACAAAACCTGGGATACAGTCCTAGGGGGTAGGTAGTCCTGGAGCTGCCGTAGAGGGTTAATCTGGGATCTCCAACCAGATATGCAAGATATGGATAGAAAAACCTCTTGTGGCGCTGAGGATAGGTGGCTGGAACAAGAGTCTTGTGCTGAGGTATCTGTTATATAAGCTCAGAAAGGGGACAAAGAAAATACAAACAACAACAATTGTGATTATCCTTTAGACATATTAAGACATGTGGATGGAAATGAAAGCAATTTATTAATTAAACAATTGTGACTACAATTGAAATAAAACATGAACTGTAAAAAAACAGTGGATGATCTTCTGTGATAAAAAAGATAGGGGCTTCTCAGCATTAAGCTGAGAGAAGCCTTGCTGCTCCACCAGAGGTAAAACCGAAATCCTACTCACCGTCCTGGAGTAGGAATGTGCATTGGTACGGGGTCTTTAGCCAGGGGTACCGTCTGCTGTGGGGTGCCGGACGTTGCTTAGAGCGTGCGGGGAGATCTCAGGAATACTCGTGCATTCAACAACCGCGTGGATTTCGCGCGTCTCCTCGCTGACGTCACCGCCGGATTAACTCAGCTACGGTGTCCCTGGATGACCAGAAACCTTCCTACGCGTTTCGAAACACTCGATCACGTGTTTCTTCGTCAGGGAATACATGCTACACCGGTTGGGCTTCCTTATATACCCCCATGTTCTAATGATCAATGGGAACTCCCAGAAGGCGGGTCCAAAAGTATTGAGTCCTAAACAATGCCTTGATCATATCATTGGTACAAGGAGATATAGAGACACAAGATAGTTGTAAATAGTAAATAATGAATGAATAGTTGCTGCAAGATAAATGCCCTGCAAAGACTTGTATATATATATAAAAATGCATAACATAGAATGACAGATACAAATAATCACATGAATAACAATTGGTTTTGTGCTGTTATTTCTTGAGACCATATTGTTGTAAAAACCCAATTGATGCCCAATATAATTAATTGGATTAATTATTGGTAAAAGGTTGATTGGTATATAGATGTTAACCAAAAAGTCAGAGTAAATACAGCACCTTAACCAAGGCTATACATGTGGATGATGCAATACAATCTATGAAATTAGGATGCAGATATTTTAACGATTACTAAACATGTGATACCAACACTTATCTGCATAATGAAGTCTACAACAAAGTGGATCAATAAACAAATAATAATTCTTTAAACACTTAAAGACTGTTATATAATATACAGACAGTTAGATAATTTAATCTGATAATTTCACAATTCAATCTGTTGGTTGTATATTGCATAATAGCCAGAAAATGACACATTGATGCGATAAACATCAAATCATGTCATTTATAGAACAATACATATGTATGAGGACCACTAATAAAGTCCTATTTGGAAATGGTCAAAGTGGAGAGGCACATCTCACATGGGCAGGGAGGAATTCTTACAGTCAAATTGAACAAGAAACTTAATGTGATATTATTTTTAATGTGTGTTAAAACAGATTATAATTATAGTGCGGCTATTTGATTCTCATTAATCTGATAAATAAGTGATATAAAATTATAATAATCTAAGTAAAATATATAACTAAAAACCTTAAATGTGTAATAAATTGTGATATGTGTTGTAGTGACTTAGTTTGTGTATTTATAATTTTATAAGTGTAACAACATTGAATTATTAAATATAATAAATTAAATTAATTTAGTGTACTAACTAAGTTTGTGCATTATTAGTGATATACTTAATGATATGTGATACTGCTAGGCGCATCCACATTAATAAGAGTGTTGGCGGACAGCTCCAACAACTAAATATAAATGTGGAAAATAGTAATGGAATGTATAAATTATGAAATGCTATATTTGAGAATGCTGTCAAGTCGAATTCACATTAGCCCAAGAGGGCTGAGAGTTTTCAGTTCAAATATCCAATAGGATTCTCTCCTGGAAATGATGTTAATTTATCCCCCCCTCTTTGGCTGAATGTGGGACATTCAATAGCATGACATTTTTAGTCCCATGGACTTTGAGCATGTTTAAGTTTGAAGTGGAGTGACACATTGTGGGCCTCAAAGCCTCTCCTGATATTGTATATGTGTTCTCCTAATCTTCTCTGCAGTGTTCTGCCCGTGCGGCCCACATATTGTAAGCCACACGGGCATTCCAGCAAATAGATGACAAATTGGCTATGGCAATTGATGAGTGTTCTGTTGCATTATTCTTGTTGTAATGTTGAAACAAATTGTATTTTAACACTATATGGATGCTATGCATTTGGCACAAGGGAAATAGCCTTTGATGCTATCTCTGTGGGTGGGACATCTCTGCTGAAAGGACAACTTGGGATATTGTTTTTAAATTATTCGCTTTTCTAAAATAAATCTCCGGCTTATCTTTCAAAAATTTTTAGGATGTCATCTTGCCGTAACAGACCCCAATATTTATCAAATGTTTGACTAGTTGGGTGTGCAAGTGAACTATTTTTGTTATAAAAGCCACTGTATTACCTATTGTAGTGTCTTATCTTTTGGTTTATATTGTAACAGGTCTGACCTTGTCATAGCTGTGACGGTCTTAATGGCATTGTCAACTGATGTTTATTATACTCACGGTCAATGAATTTTGTTTTAATTCTTGTGTTGGGAGTCAAAGACAGCGGGGGTCAGTACAATTGCGTTTAATCTGACCAGTTGTCCTTTGGGGATGTTTCTAATCCAATTTGGATTATGCTGACTACTATTGCTAGTAAATAGGTATTCGCCTGTACTGGTTTGTAGTAAGTTTTTGTTTTAGTAGTTATCTTTCTGTGTATAGCTGTAGATCTAGAAACTCAATACAGTTGGTACTTTCTTTAAATGTAAGACCAAGTTCCTATCGTTGTTGTTAAGATACAATTTGAATGATTCCAGTTCACAGACAGGACCCCCCCACACAAAAATAACGTCGTCTATGTAGCGCCGCATAGGATGAGGTTCGCCCCCAGGTCTTCATTAGACCAGATGGTATCGTCTCCCACTTACCCATATATAGGTTCGCGTAACTGGGGGCGAACTTCGTACCCATGGCGTGCCACATGTCTGAAGATAAAATTGATCTTTAAATGAAAAATAGTATGTCTAAGTATATAATTTATGGACTCCATCAAGAATTTGACCAGTGGATGGACATAGATTTGTCACTTTCTATGTTGATTGTACTGCTTCACATCCCTTGAGTGGAAATCACGGTTTGTAAGCGATGTTACATGGCTGTGACTATAATGTAATTTGATTGCCAGGGAAGATCCCCAAGATTTGCAAAATATGTGTGGTGTCCCTTAGGTGTGAACGCAGATTAATCACATGTTTTTGCAAATGGTGGTCAATATACTGACATGCAGAAGTAATTGATCCGATACCCGAAATATCGGCGACCAGGTGGTTCTTGATGTCCTTGTGAATTTTTGGTTATCATATAAAAGATAGGATTCTTGGATGTGAATAAACAAGAATTCAATTCCTATCATTATAAACACCGTCGTTTATAGCTCCCTCCAATAAAGATTTTAATATATCTGGTATTTAGATGTTGGATTATGATTAAAGGAGGTAAGTGTCTGTGTCATCAAGTATGCGCCCAGACTCCTCTAGTAGTAGGACGCATCCATGACGACAATACCTCCCCCTTGTCCACGATTTAATAACTATTTGTTTGTTGTTCTCCAATTGAGTTATCGCCTGCCTTATCAAAACTCAGATTCTCTTTCTTCCTTCCTCCAATGAAATGGTGCCTCTCTATATCCGCTGACCATCTCCGCGAATGATTCAACTAGATTACCCCTTGCGAATTTCGGGTAAAATGTTGATGCTGATTGAACTGGGTAAAATATCAGTTGCCCCACGCAATCCCAATGGTAGTGTTTTTGTTGTTATTTTTTGCAAAGAACCTTTTAAGGGCTAATTTTCTAATAAATTTTTGCAAATCTATATAATCCAAAGGATGGGATTACTGGTGGGGGCAAACGTCAACCCCTTACTCAACACTTGTTTTTCAATTTAGTTAATTCATATTTACTTATATTAAATATGTTAAGCTGTGTTTGATTTTTTTGTGTTTCTCTCATTCGCTTATTGTTCTGGCTGTTTTTTTTCTTTTCCACCTCTTCTACCTCTCTCCCTATTTTTTTTTTCTTGATTGGGGAGAGACCCACTTTGTGTCTAATTTTTTCCGTTGATATTCCTCGTCCTTCTCCCTCTTCCAATCTAAAAAAGAAAACGTAGGTTTCTTTTCTGACTGGAAGTGGGTTTGGCTTCTTGGTTTTTACACATGGTTTTTGTGCCTTTTTTGGACTTCAGTGGGTTTATTTGGTCGTTTAGTTACTGGTGATTTAATAGGTGATTTGGTGGGACTTGTCTTTTTCTGTTTTGTTTCTTATCCTCTATGTGTAGAACTCTTAGTTGGTGAAAGGAGGAGAATTGAGTTATACTTTGGGTTATCATTTGGTTCTTCTACTTTTGAATCCCTTTCCCTCCTAGATTAATGTGACTGAATCTCTTATGATTTCTGTGTCTCTCTGATTCGATGGAGTCCTACTCTGGACCCATCGTGTTGGACCATCTGGTGCCATTTATAGCATAACGTTTTTTGCCTTTATGGAAATTTTGGGGTTTGTTCTAGATTTGAAGCTTTTTCCAATTTCTGTATTTACCTTGGGCATAGGCTAATTTGTCTCTATGTGTTTTGATTCTCTTATTTTCTTTATTTCTTTTTCTACTTGTGTTAGTTTTTTCTCAATTTTATCTTCATATAACATTTTTCCGAGCTTGTAATAGTTTTCTAAATATTCCTGGTTTCTATAATTTGGTTATCTAATTTATGTAGTAGTTTCCTTCTATTCATAATGAGAAACCTCATAATTCAATGAACAGTTGTCCATAGTCTGTTCCATTCTAAAATAATTGGTCGCTTTCAAAATCTGTTGTTGGTGATTTGAAAATGCGTAGAACCCTTGGGATCATTTCTGTTCCAAATATTTTTCTAGGGCTACCGCATCCCATACTTGCGGGATTCTGGTGGATATAATAATTTTTCCAATCTATCGTATGTAGTCTATAGATCTCACCTTTCATCTCCTGTATCATAGTATATATTGTGTGTCAGAGGAGAATAAAGAATCTATATCTAACCCTCTGCTTACGGTGTTGAAAAAGTGTACTCATAATAGTAGATATTTAACACAGCTGCTAAACACTTAAGATGAAACTCAAAGGTGTAAAATAAGTTTATACAAGCGCTAGTGCAACAAATTGCAACAAACAGGAGAAAACAAACTGGGATACAGTCCTAGGGGGAGTAGTCCTGGAGCTGCGTAGAGGGTTAATCTGGGATTCCAACCAGAGATGAAGATATGGATAGAAAAACCTCTTGTGGGCGCTGAGGATAGGTGGCTGGAACAAGAGTCTTGTGCTGAGGATCTGTTATATAAGCTCAGAAAGGGGAGACAAGAGTGAACTGAAAAATTAATATTGTGAGAAATACGTTTATAATACATCACACCACCCAATGTGAAATATATTAATTGAAACGCAAACTCAAACAAAAACCTTGAAATAGATGTCTGAGTCTATGGTATCCTGTATTCTTCCAAAGTAAGGGGGGCGCAACATGTTCAAGCATTCCATGTAAGAGATAAAGAGAAACAACATAGTGCAACCTATCATCAGGTAAAGGAATAATGGAGACTGGGGGCAGTTCAACTCACAATTTTTCCCAATCAAAAGCGCATTACAGAGTTATAATCTCTCACTGAACAGAGCAAATGAAGTTGTAGACCACAGGAAGGATCACAGTGCGGATCACCCAGACAAGGTATTTGCTTTTCCCAGACGTAGTATACAAAAGAGAGGCTATTATGGGTGTTATATGGATCATGTATTCAGAAGAGCAACAAAGTAAAAATTTGCACTCACATTGCATTTTTAAAAAGGGAATGGTATGAAATCCCGATCTCCTGGAGCTTTGGTCCAGGTGCATGGTACTCCGCTCCGGCTCTTCGTATATGCACATCCGGTTCGCATTGGAGTGGGGCGGGAAGCGCTGCACTGCTATCCCCGGTGCCAGGATCACCCGCACCAAACAGACTGGATACTACGCGTTTGTCGATTTGACTTCCTCAGGAATCCTATTGGTCAATGGTTCCTCCTTGTTTGAGTAGGCTCATAATGATTGGCAATGTATAATTAGGCTCAAATACACCACGGCTCACAAACTGCTAAAAAGGCATATTTACAGTATTACATCTGCAGAGTTTTAACAGCCATAATAGCTTTATAAGATACTGTACCTAAACACCCTAATGTCATTATAATAAGTTCAAGTATACGGAATATACTAGCCCAATCGATACATAAGGGGTGTTGAGTACACAATGACCCTCTCACACATAGAACCATTAAACTCACCACTCAAAACATAGTAGTGATTCAAAAGAACAACAAATATCATAAAATATATTGCCGCTTCCATTAACTTATGTATGCTAAGAACCTGATACACATAATGCTACAACAAATAATATAAACAAGCAAAGTTTCATAAATAATAATAAATGAATTCAATGAATGCCCCCAATGTCAATAATCACATAGTCCCTAAGGGACCAATGTGTTTTATTTGTGTACCAAAGTATCACGTTAGCCAAGTTATTAATCTATTTCCCCCTCTCCAACAGGCAGGAACATGCTTATACCCTACAATTTTACGCTATGGGCGTGCGCTCTCTCCTCTTTTTTTCCTTCTAGATACCCTGTGGACGCAGTTTGTCCACATTGAGAGCTGCCGGAGACCCTCCATACCAGCACCCATACATTCTCACTGGAACTATTTGAGGACTGGTTTATCACTTTTTTGCTTTTTTCCATACAGTATATGTTGTTTTGTACTTAGTATGGGCTTACTATGTGATTTTTAGGTCCATGTTAAATTCTGCTAATGTCATTCAGGGATTCACCCACAATAGTTCACATTTGATTTAAATTTATTTTTAGCAATTATATATATATATATTTTTATTGGTTCATTTTAATCAGAGGCGCAGCTTTTTTCTTTTTCTGTTTGTGATATATATATATATATAGATATATATATATATATCTATATATATATATATATATACAGTGGTTGACAAATCACCAAAAAATCTACTCGCCACACAAAAAAATCTACTCGCCACCTAGTACCAAACGTGTGCTGCTTGGGCCAATATTTACTAGCCCGGGGGTTAAATCCACTCGCCCGGGGCGAGCAAATGTATAGGTTTGTCGAACACTGTATATATATATACACAATTATCCCATTTTTTTGTTTGTACATATTATATATATATATATATATATATATATATATATATATATAATATGTACAAACAAAAAATGGGTATAATTGTGTCTCAAAACACACCAGTGCATATAATATATGTGAATATTAAAAGTGAAAGGTGTAAAATAAGTGTATACAAGCGCTAGTGCAACAAATGCAAACAAACAGGAGAAAACAAAACCTGGGATACAGTCCTAGGGGGTAGGTAGTCCTGGAGCTGCCGTAGAGGGTTAACTGGGATCTCCAACCAGATATGCAAGATATGGATAGAAAAACCTCTTGTGGCGCTGAGGATAGGTGGCTGGAACAAGAGTCTTGTGCTCTGAGGTATCTGTTATATAAGCTCAGAAAGGGAGACAAGAGAAATACAAACAACACAATAGTGTATTATCCTTTAGACAATATAAGACATGTGGATGGAAAATGAAGCAATTTATTAATTAAAACAATTGTGACTACAATTGAAATAAAACATGAACTGTAAAATAAACAGTGGATGATCTTCTGTTAATAAAAGAGATAGGGGCTTCTCAGCATTTAAGCTGAGAGAAGCCTTGCTGCTCCACCAGAGGTAAAACCGAAATCCTACTCACCGTCCTGGAGTAGGACATGTGCATTGGTACGGGGTCTTTAGCCAGGGGTATCCGTCTGCTGTGGGGTGCCGGACGTCTGCTTAGAGCGTGCGGGGAGATCTCAGGAATACTCGTGCATTCAACAACACCGCGTGGATTTCGCGCGTCTCCTCCGCTGACGTCACCGCCGGATTAACTCAGCTACGGTGTCCCTGGATGACCAGAATACCTTCCTACGCGTTTCGAAACACTCGATCACGTGTTTCTTCGTCAGGGAATACATGCTACACCGGTTGGGCTTCCTTATATACCCCCACTGTTCTAATTGATCAATGGGAACTCCCAGAAAGGCGGGTCCAAAAGATATTGAGTCCATAAACAATTGCCTTGATCATATCATTGGTACAAGGAGATATAGAGACACAAGATAGTTGATTAAATAGATAAATCAATGAATGAATAGTTGCTGCAAGGATAAATGCCCTGCAAAGACTTGTATATATATATACAACATGCATAACAATAGAATGACAGATACAAATAACTCACATGAATAACAATTGGTTTTTGTGCTGTTATTTCTTGAGACCATATTGTTTGTAAAAACCCAATTGATGCCCAATATAATTAATTGGATTAATTATTGGTAAAAGGGTTGATTGGTATATAGATGTTAACCAAAAAGTCAGAGTAAATACAGCACCTTAACCAAGGCTATACATGTGTATGATGCAATACAATCTATGAATATTAGGATGCAGATATTTTAACGATTACTAATACAGTGATACCAACACTTTATCTGCATAATGAAGTCTACAACAAAGTGGATCAAATAAACAAATAATAATTCTTTAAACACTATAAAGACTGTTATATAATAATACAGACAGTTAGATAATTTAATCTGATAATTTCACAATTCAATCTGTTGGTTGTATATTGCATAATAGCCAGAAAAATGACACATTTGATGCGATAAACATCAAATCATGTCATTTATAGAACAATACATATGTATAGGACCACTAAATAAAGTCCTATTTGGAAATGGTCAAAGTGGAGAGGCACATCTCACATGGGCAGGGAGGAATTCTTACAGTCAAATTGAACAAGAAACTTAATGTGATTATTATTTTATAAGTGTGTTAAAACAGATTATAATTAATAGTGCGGCTATTTGATTCTCATTAATCTGATAAATAAGTGAATATAAAATTATAATAATCTAAGTAAAAATAATATAACTATAAAAACCTTAAATGTGTAATAAATTGTTGATATGGTGTAGTGACTTAGTTTGTGTATTTATAATTTTATAAGTGTAACAACATTGAATTATTAATATATAATAAATTAAATTAATTTAGTGTACTAACTAAGTTTGTGCATTATTAGTGATATACTTAATGATATGTGATACTGGCTAGGCGCATCCACATTAATAAGAGTGTTGGCGGACAAGCTCCAACAAACTAAATATAAATGTGGAAAATAGTAATGCAGATGTATAAATTATGAAATGCTATTATTTGAGAAATGCTGTCAAGTCGAATTCCACATTCAGCCCAAGAGGGCTGAGAGTTTTCAGTTCAAATATCCAATAGGATTCTCTCCTGGAAATGATGTTAATTTTATCCCCCCCTCTTTGGCTGAATGTGGGACATTCAATAGCATGACATTTTAGTCCCATTGGACTTTGAGCATGTTTAAGTTTGAAGTGGAGTGACACATTGTGGGCCTCAAAGCCTCTCCTGATATTGTATATGTGTTCTCCTAATCTTCTCTGCAGTGTTCTGCCCGTGCGGCCCACATATTGTAAGCCACACGGGCATTCCAGCAAATAGATGACAAATTGGCTATGGCAATTGATGAGTGTTCTGATTGCATATTCTTTTGTTGTAATGTTTGAAACAAATTTTTGTATTTTAACACTATATTGGCATGCTATGCATTTGGCACAAGGGAAATAGCCTTTGATGCTATCTCTTGTGTGTGGGACATCTCTGCTGAAAGGACAACTTGGGGATATTTTTGTTTTTAAATTATTCGCTTTTCTAAAATAAATCTCCGGCTTATCTTTCAAAAAATCTTTTAGGATGTCATCTTGCCGTAACAGACCCCAATATTTATCAAATGTTTTGACTAGTTGGGGTGCAAGTGAACTATATTTTGTAATAAAAGCCACTGTATTACCTATTGTAGTTGTCTTATCTTTTGGTTTATATTGTAACAGGTCTGACCTTGTCATAGCTGTGACGGTCTTAATGGCATTGTCCAACTGATGTTTATTATACTCACGGTCAATGAATTTTTGTTTTAATTCTTGTGCTTGGGAGTCAAAGACAGCGGGGTCAGTACAATTGCGTTTAATTCTGACCAGTTGTCCTTTGGGGATGTTTCTAATCCAATTTGGATTATGCTGACTACTTGCTAGTAAATAGGTATTCGCCTGTACTGGTTTGTAGTAAGTTTTTGTTTTTAGGATGTTATCTTCTGTGTATAGCTGTAGATCTAGAAACTCAATACAGTTGGTACTTTCTTTAAATGTAAAGACCAAGTTCCTATCGTTGTTGTTAAGATACAATTTGAATGATTCCAGTTCACAGACAGGACCCCCCCACACAAAAATAACGTCGTCTATGTAGCGCCGCCATAGGATGAGGTTCGCCCCCAGGTCTTCATTAGACCAGATGGTATCGTCTTCCCACTTACCCATATATAGGTTCGCGTAACTGGGGGCGAACTTCGTACCCATGGCGGTGCCACATGTCTGAAGATAAAATTGATCTTTAAATGAAAAATAGTTATGTCTAAGTATATAATTTATGGACTCCATCAAGAATTTGACCAGTGGAATGGACATAGATTTGTCACTTTCTAATGTTGATTGTACTGCTTCACATCCCTTGGAGTGTGAAATCACGGTGTAAAGCGATGTTACATCGGCTGTGACTATAATGTAATTTGATTGCCAGGGAAGATCCCCCAAGATTTGCAAAATATGTGTGGTGTCCCTTAGGTGTGAACGCAGATTAATCACATGTTTTTGCAAATGGTGGTCAATATACTCTGACAATGCAGAAGTAATTGATCCGATACCCGAAATTATCGGGCGACCAGGTGGTCTCTTGATGTCCTTGTGAATTTTTGGTATCATATAAAAGATAGGGATTCTTGGATGTGAATTAAACAAGAATTCATATTCCCTATCATTTATAACACCGTCGTTTATAGCTCCCTCCAATAAAGATTTTAATATATCCTGGTATTTAGATGTTGGATTATGATTTAAAGGGAGGTAAGTGTCTGTGTCATCAAGTATGCGCCCAGACTCCTCTATGTAGTAGGACGCATCCATGACGACAATACCTCCCCCCTTGTCCACCGATTTAATAACTATTTGTTTGTTGTTCTCCAATTGAGTTATCGCCTGCCTTTCATCAAAACTCAGATTCTCTTTCTTCCTTCCCTCCAATGAAATGTGCCTCTCTATATCCGCTGTGACCATCTCCGCGAATGATTCAACTAGATTACCCCTTGCGAATTTCGGGTAAAATGTTGATGCTGATTTGAACTGGGTAAAATTATCAGTTGCCCCACCTGCAATCCCAATGGTAGATGTTTTGTTGTTATTTTTTGCAAAGAACCTTTTAAGGGCTAATTTTCTAATAAATTTTTGCAAATCTATATAGATCTCAAAGTGATTGGGATTACTGGTGGGGGCAAACGTCAACCCCTTACTCAACACTTGTTTTTCATATTTAGTTAATTCATATTTACTTATATTAAATATGTTAAGCTGTTGTTTGATTTTTTTGTGTTCTCTCATTCGCTTATTGTTCTGGCTGTTTTTTTCTTTTCCACCTCTTCTACCTCTCTCCCTATTTTTCTTTTTCTTGAATTGGGAGAGACCCACTTTGTGTCTAATTTTTTCCGTTGATATTCCTCGTCCTTCTCCCTCTTCCAATCTAAAAAAGAAAACGTAGGTTTCTTTTCCTGACTGGAAGTGGGTTTGGCTTCTTGGTTTTTATCACATGGTTTTTGTGCCTTTTTTGGACTTTCAGTGGGTTTATTTGGTCGTTTAGTTACTGGTGATTTAATAGGTGATTTGGTGGGACTTGTCTTTTTCTGTTTTTGTTTCTTATCCTCTATGTGTAGACCTCTTAGTTGGTGAAAGGGAGAATTGATATTATACTTTGGTTTATCATTTGGTTCTTCTACTTTTGAATCCCTTTCCCTCCTAGAATTAATGTGATCTGAATCATCCTTATGATTTCTGCTGTCTCTATGATTCGATGGAGTCCTATCTCTGGACCCATCGTGTTTGGACCTATCTGGTGCCCATTTATTAGCATAACGTTTTTTGCCTTTATGGAAATTTTGGGGTTTGTCTAGATTTGAAGCTTTCTTCCAATTTCTGTATTTACCTTGGGCATAGTCTAATTTGTCTCTATGGTGTTTGATTCTCTTATTTTCTTTTATTTCTTTTTCTACTTGTTTAGTTTTTTTCTCAATTTTATCTTCATATAACATTTTTTCCGAGCTTGTAATAGTTTCTAAATATTCCTGGATTTCTACTATTTGGTTATCTAATTTATGTAGTAGTTTCCTTCTATTCATAATGAGAAACCTCATTAATTCAAATGAACAGTTGTCCAATAGTCTGTTCCATTCTAAAATAAATTGGTCGCTTTCAAAATCTGTTGTTGGTGATTTGAAAATGCGTAGACCCCTTGGGATCATTTTCTGTTCCAAATATTTTTCTAGGGCTACCGCATCCCATACTTGGCGGGATTCGTGGATTAATAATTTTTCCAATCTATCGTATGTAGCCTCTAGATCTTCTACCTTATCATCTTCCTGTATCATAGTTATATCATTGGTTTGTTCAGAGGAGAATACA
This sequence comes from Ascaphus truei, assembly GCA_036426205.1. Classification (NCBI taxonomy): domain Eukaryota; kingdom Metazoa; phylum Chordata; class Amphibia; order Anura; family Ascaphidae; genus Ascaphus; species Ascaphus truei. The sequence continues at coordinate 89,100 of WSYH01000599.1, read as the reverse complement.
GAATCTATATCTAACCCTCTGCTGTTACGGTGTTGAAATAGTGTACTCATAATAGTAGATATTTAACACAGCTGCTAAACACTTAAGATGAAACTCAAAGGTGTAAAATAAGTGTATACAAGCGCTAGTGCAACAATTGCAAACAAACAGGAGAAACAAAACCTGGGATACAGTCCTAGGGGGTAGGTAGTCCTGGAGCTGCCGTAGAGGGTTAATCTGGGATCTTCCAACCAGATATGCAAGATATGGATAGAAAAACCTCTTGTGGCGCTGAGGATAGGTGGCTGGAACAAGAGTCTTGTGCTGAGGTATCTGTTATATAAGCTCAGAAAGGGAGACAAGAGTGAACTGAAAAATTAATAATTTGTGACGCAAATACGTTATTAATACATCACACCACCCAATGTGAAATATATTAATTGAAACGCAACTCAAACAAAACCCTTGAAATAGACTGTTCTTGAGTCTATGGTATCCTTGTATTCTTCCAAAGTAAGGGGGGCGCACATGTTCACAGCATTTCCATGTAAGAGATAAAGAGACACAACATAGTGCAACCTATCATCAGGTAAAGGAAATAATGGAGACTTGGGGGCAGTTCAACTCACAATTTTTCCCAATCAAAAGCGCATTACAGAGATTATAATCTCTCACTGAACAGAGCAAATGAAGTTGTAGACCACAGGAAGGATCACAGTGCGGATCACCCAGACAAGGTATGTTCTTCCCCCAGACGATAGTATACAAAAAGAGAGGCTCTTATGGTGTAGTTTATCTGGATCATGTATTCAGAAGCAGCAACAAAGATAAAAATTTGCACTCACATTTTGCATTTTTAAAAAGGGAATGGTATGAAATCCCGATCTCCTGGAAGCTTTGGTCACCGGTGCATGTACTCCGCTCCGCTCTTCCGTATATGTCACATCCGGTTCGCATTGGAGTGAGGGCGGAAGCGCTGCACTGCTATCCCCGGCTGCCAGGATCACCCGCACCAACTACAGACTGGATACTACGCGTTTCGTCGATTTGACTTCCTCAGGAATCCTATTGGTCAATGGTTCCTCCTTGTTTGAGTAGGCTCATAATATGATTGGCAAATTGTATAATTAGGCTCAAATACACCTACGGCTTCACATAACTGCTAAAATAGGCATATTTACAGTATTACATCTGCAGAGTTTTTAACAGCCATATAGCTTTATAAGATACTGTACCTAAACACCCTAATGTCATTAATAATAAGTATCAAGTATACGGAATATTACTAGCCCAATCGATACATAAGGGGTGTTGAGTACACAATGACCCTCTCACACATAATGAACCATTAAACTCACCACTCAAAACATAGTAGTGATTCAAAAGAACACACAAATATCATAAAATATATCTGCAGCTTCCATTAACTTATGTCTGCTAAGAACCTGATACACATAATGCTACAACTACATAATATATAACAAGCAAAGTTTCATAAAATAATAATAAATGAATTCAATGAATGCCCCAATGTCAATACTCACATTTAGTCCATAAGGGACCAATGTGTTTAATTTGTGTATCCAATATGTCTCACGTTAGGCCAATTTATTAATCCTATTTCCCCCTCTCCAACAGGCAGGAACATGCTCTATCCCCTTATAAATTAATGTTTTTGGGGTCTGAATTGTGATAGATACTATAATGTTTTGAAACATGATGTGTTAATACATTTTTTCTTATATTACCTATATGCTCTAATATTCTTACTCGTAGTGGTCTTGAAGTATGACCTACAAATTGAAGGCCGCACGGGCACTCCAATATGTATACTACGAATGTAGACTTACAGTTAATGTAATTTTCAATTTGGAATATTTCATTGGTTATATTTGATTTAAAGGAGAGTTTCTCTAAGCTTTTATGAGTACATGCTTGGCAAATAATGTAGCCGAAGAATCCATTAGGTTTATTTAACCAAGTACTGTATTATTTTTGCTGAGTCCCTCTTTAATGACATTGGGACCAATTTACCCTTTACAGTTATTTATTTCAGCGTCTGGGTGGGAGTAAGGCTTAGAAATAATGACAATAACGTGACGTTGATCTCATTAGCATAGGTTTAAAAACGGCTGTTGTTGTTCCATGTAATTCGCTTTGTGGATATGCATTAACCTCAGGGAAAATAACATCCTTTACTGATTTCGGTAACGTTACGTTATGCTAGCTGATTTAACAGAGGTTTGTGGCTCTGGCCCAAAGTTGTTTATTGACTAAGGCTGAATTTAATATAAGTATTGCAGAATCAACTATGTCTTTGAATAACATGCTAGGGGGAAATGTCTTATAATTGTCAAAAAATGTGTTGCTGTTTTCTTTATACATTTTTATAAACAAGGAATCAGTAGGCAAGTTCATTGTTTGTTTATGTCAAGTTTAATCATATTTAATGCAGTATAAAATACATAAAAATCTGTTCTTTATTGGCTTGGCATTGTTATGCTCACATTTGGAATTAGATCATGTTTAATTTTTTTTTTTACTTCCTTTAATTTGATCCTGGTTTAGATTTTCATTATGAGTAGCTGGTGGACTTTTGATTCAATTTCTTCTGTCTTGAGAATTGTATGCTTAATTGTTTGTTTGATCTTTTGACCTGTGTTTACTGCAATACAAATTTGATAGTAACACAGGAGAATAAACAGTCTACTCAGTTTACATTGCAATGTCTTAAATATAGAAATATGTACCGAAGACTGAAAACAGTGGAGTAAAATATTTGTAAAGAAAACAATTTTGGATGTAAATGTACCGTCCTGCATACCAATGTGTTACTATGTTACCATGTAACAGAAAGCAGCAATTTCATATGGTACATAAAATGAAACCCTTTACTGGCAGTAGCGCCTGCCAACAAATACAAAATAAAGAAAGTGCAACACACAAGAAAAGGCCAAATAGCAGAAATAGTGAACAGTTTTAAGAGTAGTGAAGTTTTGTTGAGTGTGTGTGTTATCACTGGGCCAAACATGGTTTTTCCTTTATTGCTGTGATATTTATTGCATGAAAAGAGCGTCTGTTCTGTTATCTTGCAGCAACTATTTTATGGTCTTATAAGCATTTTTCATTTCTGATATATTGAAAGCTTAAAAGTAAGCTTTATACCTATGTAACGGGTATTCCCCCCCACCCAATCGCATATAGTGTGTGTGTGCGGGGAACCTAATGTTACCTGGTGTGGTGCATTATACCTGTCAGGCTCACAGGAGGCCTGAGCCTCCGCTAGTGACAGCCTGGGGTGAATCTCTGGAACGTTCTCGTCGATCAGCGCCTCCACCTATGTAGGATTCTATAGGAATGTAGAATGGGCCTAGCATAGGAACCCACCCAGAAACCACATACACCAGGGTTATGGCTAAAAGGTTTACTGAATGAGCAAATAACACAATAACATCACATCATATTGTATAGCAACACAACACAGATTATCATACTTTCACAGTGCAACATCATCAGTATGCACAACAATATATATGCCACCCTCTGCCACTAGCTGGCAGGGCATTGCATGGAGCTGCAGCAGAATAGCAGTAAGTATACCATAGTGAGTGACTGCAGAGCTGGCACAATAAAATTCTATCTGTCTGACTCAGAGTTATTCCTAGTGTTGTAGTTACATATAAGTCAGGCTTTTACACAAGTAGAGGTATAATAACACTCTGTTTGGGCTGCAAGGGTGATGTACAAATGATGTAATCAACTTAGTTCATTATTGATATTCAGGGGTGCTAGGGTCCAGAGATGCCCTAAGTGGATTGTTCAATAATTTTAATTAATTGATAATCAGGATCTGGAGAGACCTGATATAGGCACGGCAGAAATTAAACTACTGGTCATAGATGGAAAGTCTTTCGTGACCCCCTTTAGCATATCGTCTGCTCTCAGGATGTGCCAGTGTCTCCTCAGGATGGCTCGTGCCTTGGGCCATTCTCGATTGAAAGTGCCAATAAAGCAGACCACCCGATCTCTTGGGCTCGGTGGTTTGTCCATAATGAGTGATCTCCGTACGGTGTGTTTGGCTCTTTTGTAGGCCTTTTTGATACACCTCCTGCTGTAGCCCCTGTCCTCAAAGCGTTGTTTCATCTTGGTGGACTGGTACTCAAACTCCTGGTCAGTGCTACAGTTCCGCGCTGTTACATAGGCTATTGGTGCCCCGATGGACACCTAAAGCCTCCTATTGGGTGAACTCGAGTGCTACACTGGGTTCTTCTCTATCCTTTCTACCTGGACCCTCACTTGTCTAGGTTCTACAGGACCCTGTCCCTAGTCTAAGGGGAGTCCCTGTAGTAACCACAAGCTGAGGTGAGTAGGGCCTAGCTGGGGGCTAAGGGGAGACTTCTGGCCTAGTGCAGGAGGCTACTTTCCTCCCTGCACAAACACACCCTCCCCTCTCTGTGTCCCAGCTCCTAACTGACAATCCCTTTCTTCACACAACATTGTTGCAACTTTGCAGCATGAGAATCTGTCAGCCTTATTGGCTGTCTGGCTGCCTGTGACCAGGGTGAAAGTGCAGTCCCCAGAGGCTGCTGTGAATTGTAGTCCTTGGTGGCTCTCTTTAACATTGGGGCCTTGTGCGCACTGTGTAATGGCCACCGCCATTGCTAACTGCGCATGTGCAAACTGGGGGATGTCCCTGACTATGGAGCGTCTCTTCTCACTCCCTGTTATGGCTGCCATATCGTATCTGAGGCTATACTGCATGCGCGCAAACTTCCGCGTATGCGCAAACGCACACAAGATGGCGGCGCCCTGTAGCTGATGTCGCCGGGAGCCCCCAGTGACGCGATCACCCCTGCAACTGCCCTCACGCTGTCGCAGGTGAGAGAGAGAGAACCGAATGTCTGGGGAGCCAGAGGGGACCTGGCTACATTCTCCCCCTGGTGGAAATACCAATGTTCCCGCTTGGAGGGCATCACAACATAAAGTTACACAATCAAAATGCAGTGCATAATAGGTATAACTTAACATATGTACTCAAACATCACTGATACATGGAATATCACACACAGTAATACCCGAGGCCAGCTGAGTGTTAGCTGTTTGCTGAGACCAATTGTGGGGTGCCCCTAACTGATAATGTGGGGGTACCTCACTTTGACTTTTGTGAGCCTCCGCAAACTCATGGTCAGGTGCAACAGTCACTGGTTCCATACTGCTTCCTCCCCCTGGTGGAAGGGATAGCACAGTGTCTCTTGGCCAGACCTTTACCCGGCCATCTGCGGCATGGATGCAGAAAGCCAGGAGATCTTGACCTTTTCTGCGGTCCACCACATGGTGAATGGAACGCTCCTTTTTGTGCTTAAAGGAGGCAATTTTCACTGAATCACTCACAACACAGTCCTTGTCCCTAAGAACTTGGGAGGCTTCCATTGGGAAGCGAGCAAGTAGCAATGTCTCTGTTACATCCTGCAGGGGGTAAAGGGTTGATACCTTACCACTGCATTGAGTCACGGTGGCCAGCAGGTCTTCTGTAATGCTGACTGTTACCACCTCGGCTGTCTTGGGACCTGTCCCCGGCACTTCTGGGGCAGTCCACTCACTTTCTGGAAAATCGGGAGCGTTGGATCCCAGTCCTAGGACCATTTGAGTTGGAGCGCACGGGCTCACACTCAGTTCAATCATAGTAGTACTTATGGCGGCACACGGGCCCACCGTCAGGTCATGAGCCTTAGTTGGGGCCTTTTCCATGGCCGCCTCCATCGGAGCCTGTGGGGAGTAAGGAGGTTCCTCACCACTCCGCTGGCTTCCGATGGGTTCCTCTTCCTCCGGTCCTGTCTCCGGATGTCCCTCCGACACACTGGGAGTCGCCACGGCCGTGGGACTCTTCCGCGGCTCCGGCCGCACCAGCGCTTGCTGCCGAGGGATGTCGATGTGCAGCGAGCCCACAGCAGGGTCCGCAGCAGATGCTTCAGCTTCACTTGGGTGGTCCGCCGGCTGGCGCATCACCACGGCTGGTTGGCTGCTGTCATCAGTAGACAAGAATGGGGGTAGGGACACCTCCGCAGGGGAACAGCGTCGGGGCGTCTCGCATTTACTGGTGGCAATCGGCATGAAGCAGTCCTGCTCCAGCGGTACCAGTGGTAGCGATCCCCATTCTCCCTGGGCAGTCACCTTACCCTTCGTTGCTTCCGTCATCTGTGGTTCCGTCTGTGGAACCGCGGTTAGGGCGCACGGGCCCTCTGTAGTTGAGGTAGGTTGGTTAGCCGCATCTTTCACTGCGGGTTCCGTAGCACACAGCAGCACTGGCTTCAGAAACTGTGCTCCGCAGCAAACACATTTGGGACCCCAGGTCTGTTTGCCACCTGGGAAGTCACACTGATTACAAACACATCTTATGCACCCCTCTTCATCCACCACTGCCACCCGGTATTCTATTGGTAGCCTAAAGTGGTTAAAGTCCATACCACCAGACAGATTCAAGTCCTTTTGTAGGCACGGGCACAAAAGAAAGAATACTTTCCCTCCTTTTGATCGCCATACTCCATACAACTGAGGGTGTGTTTCTCTGGATTCTGTACTTTCTTTAGTGGGAACAGCAGTTGCTGATTGTTGTTCACTGTGCTGGCTCCCCCTGATGGAATTTAAAGGAGGGGCACGCTCTATCACTGAGTGGTTCTGGCTCTGCACTGAGTCACTCACATTGCGGGGGCGGAACTCTGGTTTTCCCACCAGTCCTGTGCAGATTTTTGCAACACAATTTAGTGCAGGCTTGCAGTCAGCAGCACATGTGCGCTCCTGATTTGGCGGGAGACGCCATTTTAGGTGTGACTCACTGCATGAGGGATCCTCCATTTTGATCACAGTTCTGTTAATTTCACTAGGGCTCTCTGCGTATATAAGAGGGTAGCCTTCTGGTGGGGCCTCTGGGAAATGTAAAGTCAGAGGGGCATTTTCCCGGCATATTTCCTGATCCGCCACTAGCCATAGTCTACTCCACTGTTCAGTGGTGTCGTACCGGTGCTCTATCCTCCGTTGGTCTAGGCCCAGGAGTCCCTTTAGGGCCTCACAAATTTCCTTCAACTTCACCGCACTAGTGGGAACATTCCCTACTACTACCACATGTCGCGGGGATACTTTTGTCCACCAAGCCCATTCGTGGATCTCATGGCTTGAGAGCACAAACATGGTTGGGACTTAACTGGCACAATTTGACACAAAAATAGAATAGGACACCCCAGGTCTGATCTCAGCAGTACCTCCAACTGTAACGGGTATTCCCCCCCATCCAATCGCATATAGTGTGTTTGTGCGGGGAACCTAATGTTACCTGGTGTGGTGCATTATACCTGTCAGGCTCACAGGAGGCCTGAGCCTCCGCTAGTGAGAGCCTGGGGTGAATCTCTGGAACGTTCTCGTCGGTCAGCGCCTCCACCTATTTAGGATTCTATAGGAATGTAGAATGGGCCTAGCATAGGAACCCACCCAGAAACCACATACACCAGGGTTATGGCTAAAAGGTTTACTGAATGAGCAAATAACACAATAACATCACATCACATCACATTGTATAGCAACACAACACAGATTATCATACTTTCACAGTGCAACATCACCAGTATGCACAACAATATATATGCCACCCTCTGCCACTAGCTGGCAGCTATAACCTTGCCCCTAACTGGACTATAACCTCCTTACACAGTATCCCCAAAGTCCTTGTACCCAAAGTCCCAAGAGTCCCACAACCCCACCCACGTGTGGAACAGCGCTGCCCATTAAGATGAAGTGTATAGGTGGTGCACTTGGTGACTTGGATAATACCTGCCCGGTGCTCCTGCTACCGGGTGCGCAGATGACCTTTGCTTGGAATCCCTTGCTCCAGGAGATGATCCAAGATGCCTCCGCCTCAACGGTGGGTGGCTCCCGCATGGAGTGATCCCCCTTTATAATGTCTCTTTTCTATGCTAACGCAGAGGATGTATTACCTTCACAGCAATTGCCAGGATAGTCACGGTTCCTGGCTGGACCCTCACTTGTCTAGGTTCTACAGGACCCTGTCCCTAGTCTAAGGGGAGTACCTGTAGTAACCACAAGCTGAGGTGAGTAGGGCCTAGCTGGGAGCTAAGGCCTAGTGCAGGAGGCTACTTTCCTCCCTGCACAAACATACCCTCCCCTCTCGGTGTCCCAGCTCCTAACTGACAATCCCTGTCTTCACACAACATTGTTGCAACTTTGCAGCATGAGAATCCGTCAGCCTTATTGGCTGTCTGGCTGCCTGTGACCAGGGTGAAAGTGCAGTCCCCAGAGGCTGCTGGGAATTGTAGTCCTTGGTGGCTCTCTTTAATATTGGGGCCTCGTGCGCGCTGAGTAATGGCCGCCGCCGTTGCTGACTGCGCATGTGCGAACTGGGGGATGTCCCTGACTATGGAGCGTCTCTTCTCACTCCCTGTTATGGCTGCCATATCGCATCTGAGGCTATACTACACGCGCACGAACTTCCGCGTATGCGCAAACGCACACAAGATGGCGGCGCCCTGTAGCTGATCTCGCCGGGAGCCCCCGGTGACGCGATCACCCCTGCAACTGCCCTCACGCTGTCGCAGGTGAGAGAGAGAGAACCGAATGTCTGGGGAGCCAGAGGGGACCTGGCTACACCTATACACCTAGTATTCCACAAACACTCTGGGGCCTATGCACTAAGCGTTCATTAAAAAAAATCGCCGGGCCTTTTAAATCGCTGTTTTTCTGAGCGTTGCTATCACGGTTCTCAGAAAGCCTCAATTACCTGTGATAGCAAAATTCACAAAACGGGCGTGTAGCCAGCCGTGTGAAGATCGCCTCTCTGAAAAGGCCTTACCCGGCGATTCCTTTCTGCTGCAGAGAGAGCTGCTCAGAGAGAGTCGCCTCTCCCTGCGTAAATCTCACCCGAAATGTATGTTTTTAAATATACATTTTAATACTAGTGTAGATGAGCAGGTGGTCTCCGGAGCAGAACTGCATTGATTTCAAGTCGGGGGACCCCCTGCTTCCTGAGATACAGTCCCCATTATGGGGTGCCGGTATCTCCTATGCATTTGATTCCCACAATCACGTGACGCGGGATATTTAAATGCATAAGAGACACAGGCCCCATTATGGGGTGCCGGTATCTCGGGAAGCAGGGGGTCCCCGAGGCTGAAATCAATGCGATTCAGCTCAGGAGACCCCCTGCTCCCGCACACTAATAATAAAAATTACTTTAAAGCAGCTTCATTACCTAGCGGATAGCCGCTAAGGCAATGAAGGTGTTAAGGCACAAGAGCAGCTTTAATGCCCCCAATAAACATTACAATATGTACTAAACACCAATACACAAACCACCCACCCCCTGTGCCCCCAAATAAAACCAAATTTGATATTTTCATAAACAGGATTGATACCACAGACCGACGGGGATCCCCGGGTGGTCTCCGCGGGTGTCTGGGCCTCCAGGTGGTCCCCATGGGTGTCCGGGGGTCCTCGGGTGGTCCCCGCGAGTGTCTGCGAGCTTCCATGTGGTCCCCACGGGTGTCTGTGGGTCCTCAGGTGGTCCCCGTGGGTGTCTGGGGGTCCTTGGGTGGTCCCCATGGGTGTCGTGGGGTCCAGGTGTCCTCGGGTGGTCCCCCGTGAGTGTCTGGACACCCTCGGGTGGTCCCCGTGGGTGTCAAGGGGGTCCTCAGGTGGTCCACGTGGGTGTCCGGGTCTCCTCGGGTGGTCCCTGTCTGTGTCTGGGAGCCCTCGGGTGTTCCCCGTGGGTCCCCGCTGGCCTGCGGTACCAATCCTGTATAAAAAAATAAAAATTGGAATACATTGCAGTAAATACACCTCTCTCCCCCCCCCCCCCACCCCCAACACGTACAGTAATGGGACAAATAACTATTATCCAGAAATGGATAATAGTTCATTTGCCCTTTATTAAATCAAACATTAGCCGGCAGCAGAAATAAAGTAAATAAACCTTTCACTTACCCCTGCCATCATGAAAGGCGTCCTCGTCAGCATATTGCAGGGCCATGTCTTCCATTGCCAGAAAGAATACATGAAATAATACAAATCTAATGTCCCCTAACCCCTTAATCACCGTAGCGGTTAGTAACCGCTATAGTAATTAAGGGATTAACCCACCCTCCCCCACTTTCCACCTTGGAGGCCTAACCACCCACCCCGGGACCACTATACCCACCCTGTACCCATTGATTGGCATAGTGGTACATCATACCTATATTATATGGGCATGATAATCCACTATAGCATTCAATGGTCACCCTAATAAAAATACACGAATGTCCAAAATACACAATAATAAAACATACACAAGCACCTAAACACCACAATTCAATAAATAAAAGCACTAGCCAACAAAACAATGAAATAATTTTAACTAGTAACCAACAAAGCAATAAATTACTAAAACCACTAGCCAACACATCAATTCAAACAAGGAGCCAACAAAATAATTAATTAATTAATTAATTAAAACCACTGATCAATTGAAAAAATACATACAAACAAGCCATCCAAATTACAAACTATTTAATTCAAACAATCAAGAGAAATAGAAAAAATAACACTCAATAGAAAACAAGCATTTGCCAAAAAATGCTTTGGCAATCACTGTATTTATTTGTACCCTAAATGGACTCAGATGAATACATTATCAGTTAATGGGCAATGATAAATATTAAAAGAAAGAAATACAAAATCTTTTTCCAAATTTTTTTTACATACATTCAATATTTTACATACCTTTAGAAGCAAGCGTTGGCCCCCCGAATTCAAGGGTATCAGGAAACTATCGTACCGCGACGTCATCAAAGACAATCCAACACCATACACCTTGAAGATCTGGAACAGGAGCAAAATTCTTCTTTTTATCTTCTACTGTATCACCTTCTTCTTTCTTCTTCGGTCATTATTTCTTTTTTTTCTGTAATCTTCTTTCTTCATTTGTTAATCCACAAAGCCCCATGGTAAATCCACAACACGATGTCACATCGGCTTCTTGAGATAAAATGAGACATCAAGGCCTTAAATATGTGACGTTACATTTTTAGGTTAGATGGTGCAGCTCCAATCTAATTTGACACTTTATCATGTGCCCGCCTCTTTTTTTTGTTTTTGCTGAAGGATGTGACGTAATCTCCAAGGAAGGTACGTCACATCCTTCAAACCACATGGCCATATCACATGGTATTATAGCCAGTGGGATTGTCTTCAATCCCAGTGGTTGCTGTACCATGTGATAGGTTACATTAGTTCAAAAGGATTGTATTGTATTGTATGTCTTTATTTATATAGCGCCATTAATGTACATAGCGCTTCACAGTGGTAATACATGTGGTAATCAAATAAATAACAGATAGTATAAATAACAGGTCATGGGAATAAGTGCTACAGGCATAAAAGTAACATTAATGAAGAAGAGTCCCTGCTCCGAGGAGCTTACAGTTTAATTTGTAGGTAGGTAGAACGTACAGAGACAGTAGGAGTGAATTCTGGTAAGTGCGTCTGCAGGGGGCCAAGCTTTATGTAGCATGTGTCCAGTATTATCCCCAGTGCTATTCATACGCTTCTTTAAGCAAGTGTGTATTGAGGTAGGTCTTAAATGTGGATAGAGTGGGTGCTAGTCAGGTACTGAAGGGAAGGGAATTCCAGAGGTGTGGGGCAGTCAGTGAAAAAGGTTTAAGGCGGGAGAGGGCTTTAGATACAAAGGGGGTAGAAAGAAGACATCCTAGAGAAGAACGCAAGAGTTTGGATGGTGCATAACGAGAAATTAGGGCTGAGATGTAAGGAGGGGCAGAAGAGTGTAAAGCTTTAAAAGTGAGGAGAAGAATGGAGTGTGAGATGCGGGATTTGATCGGAAGTCAGGAGAGGGATTTCATGAGGGGAGATGCTGAGACAGATCTAGGAAAGAGTAGAGTGATTCTGGCATTAGTGTTGAGGATAGATTGTAGGGGAGACAGGTGAGAGACAGGAAGGCCGGACAGCAGGAGGTTACAGTAATCAAGACGGGAGAGAATGAGGGCCTGAGTCAGAGTTTTAGCAGTCGAGCAACAGAGGAAAAGGCGTATCTTTGTTATATTGCGGAGGAAAAAGCAACAGGTTTTAGATATGTTTTGAATGTGAGGGGCGAATGTGAGAGAGGAGTCGAGTGTGACCCCTAGGCAGCGTGCTTGGGCTACTGGGTGAATGATCGTAGTTCCAACAGTAATGTGGAAGGAGGGCGAATGTGAGAGAGGAGTCGAGTGTGACCCCTAGGCAGCGTGCTTGGGCTACTGGGTGAATGATCATAGTTCCAACAGTAATGTGGAAGTAGGTCTGGGAGGAAGTATGAGGAACTCTTTTTTTGTCATGTTGAGTTTAAGGCGGCGGAGGGCCATCCAGGATGATATAGCAGAGAGACATTCAGAAACATTGGTTTGTACAGAAGGTGTAAGGTCGGGTGTTGAAAAGTACATTGTGATGATGTGACATCATCCCTTAAAGTGTAGGCCAATTTTTTTTGTTTGCAACGGGACTGGTACTGTAGGCCATCAGGGACCCACGGGGACCACCTGAGGACCCCCAGACACCCGCGGGTAATACCCATTGGAACCACCCGAGGACCCCAGACACCCCCGCGTACCACCTGGGGCCACCCAGACACCGTTGGGGATCCCGGACACCCGCGGGGACTACCTGAGGACCCCTGGACACCCACAGGGACCACCTGAGGGTCCACAGACACCCGCGGGGACCACCTGAGGACACCCGGACACCCGCGGCCTCTGGTATCAATCATGTGGGGGTAGAGGAGGTGGGTATTAGTGTTTATTGTGGGTAGCAGGGGTGGATGAAGGGGGAATTTGGCCCTTGGTGGGTAGCGGGACGGGTTAACCCCTTCATTGCCTTAGCGGTTAGCTGCTAAGGCAATGAAGTTGTCTGTAAATGCATTTTTATTGCATGGGATTCATGCCGCGGGTCTTCGGTGCTGATATTAATGTGTATCAGCTCCGGAGACTCCCGGCATCAATCCGATGCAGGAAAATAGCTTTTTTCTTTCTAAGTCCTGTCTCGCCGCTTATCGGCAGGTCCTCACCACCTTAATGCCAACTTTTCCTGGTGTGAGGATTTTGTGAGAAACTTGCCATTCTAGAGCCACGATAGGCCTCAATAACCTAACGCGGCTACTAGAATTGCACGAGTTTCAGAACCTGCTGATAAGTGGCTTATCGCTGCTCACTGCGATTTTTTTTAAAGGAAATTTTTGGGGGGCGATTCAGTCTTTTATCGCCCACTTAACGATACTTACAGAATCGGAGTAGGCATTTTGAGCGATAAGAGCTCGATGAGTGGTTTATGAACGCTTAGTGCATAGGCCCCTCTATCTTCTGTCTGATGAAGGGCTTTGCTCAAAACGTTATGGACACTTCAGGTTTGCTGAGACATGCTATGAGTACAATTTGAATTGATGGGCACCTCCTATATTAAACTGGCTTCTATTGTGACAATAAAGGAGTGTAATTAAGGTGCATTATTTTTTTTTATAGATTTTGGAGTGCTTGAAAAACTTTTGTATGTTTTAATTAATTTGATTGCTGGTTTAATTTAGTGGGTGATCTTTTGGCTGTTTGCTAAGTTGTGAGGTTATAGAGAAAAATAGACTGATTACATTTTTATCACAGTCCAATTTATTTTTATTTTTATGGAGAACAGAGAGTTTATTTTATTTAGCGGTTTATGATCCCTAGTCTTGCATTTTAACATATTCTAAAATAATTAACTTTGTTACTATTCTACGATCTATACTACGATCTGGAGGGCCTTAATATGCAAAAACCTATGCTAATGAGATAAACATCACGTTATTGTAGAGCAACAGTAATGTTATGTTGTCTTAGCGTTACTCCCATTCAAACCCTGAAATAAGTGTTTAATTAAAGTTAAAAAGAGTGAAAGGAGGAGGGAAATCCTGTGTGTATTGGGTTTTCTTTACATTGTTTATTTCTCAACCCGTGGGTACTGACTCAAGCCTTTTTAGTAGATGTTAAACCATTCCCTTTTTGCGGAGTCTGGGGGGATACATAAAAGAAAAAATGAGTGGGGTACATTGATACATATAATTCGGTGGTCACAAGGGGGAAGGCGTTACGAGAAGAGGGAAGGATACAGCATTTGTACATACTGTATACAATATGTTAAACATCAGTTTTTATATATTATAGATCACAATGTTCGGAATATTTTAATCTAAATATGGAGTTATACCAGCATATTGGAACCAAGGCGCCCGAGTCAGTGGGAACTGTGCGGTGGAACCATTTAGATAGGCAGAGAGTTTTTCCATGTACTGTATACTATATGCCAAATGTTAAGGTTTATTTGGTGTAAAGAGGGAGGGGTAGGTTGTTTCCATTCTTAGCAATAGTGCACCTAATGGCATTTACATTTTGAGAAATGATTTTAGCTTCCTTTTAATTTTGGTTATCCATAAGTTTCCCTAACAACAAGACCATTCCTTTCTATGTACACAGCAGGTCATTTTTATTTTTCAGGAAAGCATTGCAAAGCAATAACAATAGATCTTCCCTTATGACATCATAAGTGGTTGTGACAAGGTAACACATGGTTATCAGTGAGATGACCTAGGAACTCTAATGGCACTGAAAGTGATGATGCTGCCTTTTAAGATTAAAGCATTGTGCTGTTGGAGCTATAAGAATACATTTATACATACAAAGCGTGGTCGAGTGGAAGTAAGGGGAGTTAAAATGGGGTAGATGTCATTGAGTGGAGCTTTAGGTCTCCTATAAGGGAGGAAAAGAGAGACAATTTATTCTATACACTAGTGTTTAGAAAGCATTATGTCATATAGAATAAAGTTGTAGGCAGATGGCAGATGGCGTGGTCGGGGTCACAAGAAGGCCTCACCTCTGACTGTTAATAAATGCACCCTGAGCAGAGCCTGGAAGATTTGCATTGCAAATTACCCTCTGGACAAGATTTAAGGTCGTTGGGTTACACTGTTGCAACATGCATAGGAAATCACAACCTAGGAATTGGAAGCTGCACCATTAGGACCAAGGGGCAAAGCTACATCCATCTAATTTCCCATGAAATACCAGTCCTAATGCTATCTATATACAGTGTAAAAAATGTCCATTAACCCCTTCAGGGCAAACAAATGTATTGCTGTGTAATGCGTTGCATGCTCCTTTTACTCTGCTGTAACTTCTAACTATTGCTAGCTAAGACTGATTTAAACATGATATACAAGAGTCACACAGAAAAATTATAATCCACTAGTAACATAGTAAATATTGCTTCAGTCAAGTATAAATGAAGCAGGGGTTTTTATGGACAATTTGGAAACAAGATACTCCCATAGTCTCTTATCATCCAGAGAGATTGAACATATGCTTGTGAATTCAGAGGCATCAGTGGATATCACCTGCTCCACCCTGCAGAAAAGTTACATTCAAAGGCTCTGTGCAAGCTCAGATGTTCCACGAGAGGATAAAGCTACAATCTCTGTGCTCTCTGCAAGTTCAGTCCTGCAGTCTGATGTGCTCAAACACAATGTTATTTTCTGCAAGACACGACAAAAGAACTTAATTTTGTAATAGCTGCCTCCTGCGCCTCCCTCCTCCTCTACCCTCCTATACACACACACCTCCTTCCTCTCTTGATTCTGGGATCGTCCGTACTGCTACTGCCGGCGCCGCCTCCCTCTCCCCCCACGGCCATTTTTTTTCGCGATCCCAGTTATAATGCGGTGGCAATATGTGGACCCCAAGCACCGCGTTATAACAGGGTTCAGCTGTATTATCCAGGCTGTTTGACCTTTCCCTTCACCCGTTATTAAAAAGGGTGAATAATTGTTTGCACACACTACACCGAAAACTATTGAAAAATATCACCTTCTGACTTTCAATACAGGCCTTCATTTTTTATATCTTAAAACCCCCTGAATATACCATTGTTAACATATTTAAAACACAGTAATATATAACTGTTCTTAAATTATGACTGATCATTGTAGCAGAGTTTGACCAAGTACATCCAAGATCTCATTAGACAATGACACTCAAAGAAAGAACACGCAAAAACTGAACACGCAAAAAAAAAAGAGTTATTGTGGCTTAAAGTACTTAAAGAAATGCCAATAATTAAGTACAAATCGCCAAAATGACAGAACATTACAAGGCAATGAAAGCCCTGGGTGGAGTAGTTGAAGGCTAGACACCTCTCTGCAGGTTTTGAACAGTTCACAGAAGTGCCGCTAACCATTCTCAACTGGCCAGACGTCTCACCCCTCTATGTTAAGTCACCTACGGTTTTATTGATCAGTGCGTGGGGCTGTAGGTTTGTTTGTAGCGACAGTGTGTGTGTTTGTATATAAATAGAGCTGCAGTGTGTGTGTGTGTGTGTGTGTCTTTATATATATATATATATATATATATATATATATATATATATATATATGTACAGGGCCACACCTGACTATTATACTACCCAATGGGCTGGCAGTAAACCCTGGTACTATCAGGTTGCCAGTAATTGGTATGATGTTTTCCCCCTCACCTTTGGCACTGCACTTGAGTCACGACAGAGGGTGGTATATCCTGTTGTAGCTGGGACAACGGGGTGCCCACCTTCTGGCTGTACTTAAGGGCAGGACAACCCTAAAGTTAGTGTTGTTCCTTCCCTCTGAGGAAAGCAGGTCACACAATTGGTAACCTGAGATTGGGGCCTTCCCATGTGCTTTTCCGCTTGGGGGGAGAGTGAGTGTGTACTATACCTCCACCTCTGCTAGGGATGTGGGGAAGAGCTAGGATGGCTCCGGGTGCCCTTGGCCCATAGTGGCGGTCTAGGGACCATCATCCAGTGAATACTGACAGACTGTATCCGGCAGAAGACTGCTGTGTAACGGTTACTTCAGAGTGTAGTAATAAACCCATTCCTGTTTTGCAATATACTGTACCTCCTGCCTGGTGTGTGACCTTACTGGGCTGGGGGAGAGAAAATAAATTCTACCGTGGAAGATCACCTTCAGTTCCTGGAGTCCACGGCAGATGGAGGTTCTGCACTGCTAAATAGATATGTGGGTATGAACCCCAGAAGCCTGTTCCTGTGTTCCCACTACCATCGGCGGACGACTCAGCCCTCCTGTTGCCAGCAGGTATATGTAATGGCCCCTATCTGCGATTGGGTGGGGGAAACACTGTTACATAATCTATATATATATTATATATATATAATATATATATATATATATATATATATGTATAGCGGTCATGTAAAATGCCTACAGTCATCTCTCTGTTGGACAGTAAGGCCTGGTAAGTGTGGATGCCAGCAGTAATTATGGAGGTTTGCCCTCACACCCTGGTGGGGTGCCTGTGTATGGATGGGACTGGTCACATGCTTGACATCCATGGTTAGTGATGTCAGAGGTGTGTCAGCCTCAGAAGTTACATAAGGCACAGCACTGTGGTCTAAAAGTTAGTTTCTAGTGTAGTACAGTTCTGGAAGGAGTTTGGGAGAGGAGTATTAGTTGCTAAAGTTCTAGTCCTGTTCAAGTTCGCGAGTTTGTTATAGTAACTGAAGAGGAGACTGTGTCCAGGGACCTGGCACAGGGAGTGATCCCTGCGGGGATAGGGAATCCCATCTAAGGAGATATACACCTTTAAAAGGGAGGTACTGTACAGAATGAGTGGCTAAGAAATACTAGCGAGGGGCAGCTAGCCCACTCAAGACAATAAAGATGTTCTCAATCAGAAACCCTCTCGTGGACATGTGTGGAGTGAATGTACAGAGAGGAGCACCACGGAGGAGTTGCTCAACAGGATCATCCCCTTGCGGACGCAGGGACCCTGATGAGGTGGAGGCGCTGCACTGGAAACTAGGTGAGACTCAGCCACACTACCTCAGCTGCCTGTCTGACGGGTTCTCCCACACACCATCATGCGGGAGACTCAGGAGTCCTGTTGCCAACAGGTGCACACCAGACACTACCACACTGTAATGGGGACCAGTTAGACCACAGGGGCCAATGTGAGATTGGGTGGGTCAGGCCGGCGGCCACAAAAACCGTTACAATTATATATATATATATATATAAAAAGAGAGAGAGAGAGAGAGAGAGAAGAGAGAGAGAGACCTTTATTATCTACAGTATTATTTTACACTTTCAGGACATCAAATAGAAGCCTCAAAGTGGAAGCCAGTATAAATAGACAGCAGAACAAATTTATACTGTGCTGGAACAAATTGAAATGCTAGATTATTTACACAGACATAAGCAAGAAATAAATATTGGAAGAAAAGAAAGCGACCATCGTTGGTACTGATATATGTGCAACATTGACTAATACAAATAATGTTTACATTTAACAATATGGCACCTCACATGCTTTGTAGTGTGGTAAATCAGGGTCTACAGTAGATTATTACAGTATGTATTATAACACCAATGTAGTCATTTAGAGAAATGTATGACGTAACAATAAATTGTGATGAGGAACCAAATAAAGAGAAAAAACATTTTTACACAACTACATTTTTTTCAGCATGATTTATGCATTGGTGCTATACTAAATTAAAAAATACACATCAGTAGTTTATTTAGTAATTTAACAGTTGTCTATCTAATTGCTGAAATACAGGTGTGTTAGTGTTCACAAGCATACAGATTGCAGCGGCCGTTATTCGAACACTCACACGGTGGATACCTCGGAATACCCATGTCATGGCGCGTGATTTCTTCCAACCGTACACGCCTTAAGACACGAGTGCAGAACATGGCATTTTAGTGTTCTGGTTTTTTTAACACCTGAAATTGACACAGTAGCACAGTACTGTACACATTACAATTCATCATTTCACTGAACACAAAGAAACAGAATCCATGAAATTCAAAAAAAGCAACCGCGATAAACACGTGTGCCTGGGGCGATTGGCCACGTTAATGCCGAGTGGAATTACTGCAGAACACACGAAAACGGCTCGTGATTTGTTTCAAAAACGGCCCGCTGCATCTGTATACGGTAAACTAAGATATGGGCACAACTTCACTGAGGAAAGTATATTTTACCTTTCTTTTTCGAAAGTGCAAATAAGGCAAAGGTACTGAGGCCACCATACCATATCTCAGGCAAAATGCCAGAGAAGAAGTTTGAGAGATGGGGATATTTCATTTGCTGGGGAAGAGGAAGCAGATGGAAGTTACTTTGTATGTTAAGCAAAGAGTTGAGCTTGCTTACAGACCAATCGCAGACTGTATCCCTCTAATTATTAAGTATCCAAAATATACACTTCGTTTTACTATGCAGATGAGCCTGAATTGTGAATGTGGATTTCTGAATCAGCCCAGGCTTTGAAATACAGGTAGATTTCATTATCGCTTTGCTTTTTTATTTGCAGAACTGCAAATCTAACATGCATGAAACATCCCTTTGAATATATCATGGGTCGTTTCATAATAACGATCCTACAACTTTGTGATTAATATATGATACAACTCCGTTACTTATGACCAAAAGCTCCTGACCCTTGAACCCTCAACTTCTGCCATTTCGCTCCTCAACCACCCAAATAAACACTGATACCTTAGTTGGGTACAAATGGCCACAGCCTTTTATTTATTAAAATCATGATTTTCCTGGACTGGTCAGAAAGTAGCCCATCAGCTGGACCATGATTCCATAGAGGTCGTCACAACATGTAACTACGTCATCACGCATACGGTGGGGGTTGGAGCCTAGTGATCAGCTGTGAGCGGCTCAGCTGTTGGAAGTGTGAGCGGAGGGTTCCCCCATGTCGGCGTTCGTGCGCGCAGCCGTGTTGCAGGAAGCCTCAATGGGTGGATCAGCTGTTGAGCTTCTATTTACATCTCACTTCTTCCGAGTGGCTGCGAGCTGCGTCCGGGGACTCACTGTGTTGCGTCCCATTTTTATTATCGGTCGTTGGATCTGACCAGCTCGCACCTGGGATTGCAAGGAGCTGCTTCTACTATCATTTCCTGTGAGTCAGTGACATACTGTATGTTTGTTGTGTTTTAAATACAGTATTTACCAATCATTCTTGTGCGCTGGCCTGCTTTTCTATTGTATGAAGATCTTCTGTGATCACCTTGGGAGAGCGGAGCCCCCCTGTGGTAACAGCAGCAAAGAAGTGGATTTCCTTTCAAATATACTTTTAATTCTTTTCATGCTGAACAGTTTGTGCGAGTGGGACTTCTTTCTACATTATATATACCATACACATTTTAAGTTATGGTGTGGTGAAAAGGCGACAAGAAACCTCCACATGTTAGCATATAGCCAATAAAGAATATCACTTGTGAGCACATTCACATGTCTTAGACAGGTCTGCAAACCCTGCCTAAACACCATTATCACTAGCATACAGTGCTCCCATGCAGCAAGGGATTCGGGAAATGACATGCAAATGAGCACACGTGTCACCTTTTGGCCGAAATCCATTTTATATGGAACATATATGTATGTAGTGTGTATGTATGTATGTATGTATGTATGTATGGATGTAGTATATTTAGATTGTTATGGTGAGTTAAAAAAAGTGACAAAAACCTCCACAGCAAAGCATACAGCTATAACATGGCTATGCAAAGTGAAGCAATGAGGATGGGTTTTACCATAATTAGTTAAGTGTAACCAAACCCTCACACTCATGAGGACTCATTAAGGTCGAAACAGCTGTCTGTGGGGTGGGTTTACTGGCTATGCATCTTAACCATGGCTTGTGCTTAAAGGTGACATCTTGCAGCAGCTTCCATCATGGAACCATGTTTAAAATGGTTTTGAAGCAAAAAAGTGGCACTGTGTGCTCATTTGCATGTCATTTCCCAGATCCCTTGCTGCAGTGGAAGTGCTGTGTGCTGGGTGACTAATGGTGATGAAAGCGGGGTTGCAGACTGCCTAAGACATGCAAATGAGCATACAGTTATATTCATTTATATATATCTATGTATATGTATGTATGTATTGGGTATTATATATATATATATATATAATATATATATATGTAGACATGCATATATATATATAATATATATATATATATATATATATATATGGTAGAATGCTGTAAAATGGTCTGCAGTTTCTTCTCCTGCTGGCAGTAAACGGTAAGTTACAGGGATGCCAGCAGTAATCATGGACGGTTTGCCTCACACCCTGGTGAGGTGCCTATGTATGGATGGGAGTGGCTACATACTCTGAGTCCACAGTTAGTTAACATCAGAGATGTGCCTGCCTCATGAGGTATATAAGGCACAGCACTGCCCAAAGTTTGTTGTTGTTGTGTGGAGAACCGGTTGTGAGGTGGTGGTGGAATCAGCAGGGCGCCACACTAGTGCAGTAATAGTGGCCACGTTTCTACACAAGTAGTATCAAGCCTGATATAGGCCAAACTGTGTCCAGGGACCTGGACAGGCGGTGGGATCTCCCTACGGGGAGAAGGGATCCCACTCCATTGGGAGGGCAACCTTTTAAAGGGACCAGTATGGCGAGATTGTGTCGGCATGAGCAAAACCGCGCGAGGGGCAGTCTGTCCATACCATCATCAAAATAAAGATGCCATGTTCAAAGAGAACCCCACTGTGTGAGTGTGAAGTTACTCGTCAGTGGAAGGCACCACCAAGAAGGAGTTCTTCATCAGGACCATCTCCCTGCGGACGCATAGACCCTGATGAGGTGGAGGTCGGCACATGATATAGGTAGGACTCGACCCACTCAAGTGCCTGTCTGGGTGACAATCCCTAACACCATCATGCGGGAGACACAGAGTCCTGTTGCACAACAGGTGCACCACCAGACACGACCCATGTAATGGGGTTTGGTTAGACCACACGGGCAATATGAGATTGGTGGGGGTCAGACTAGAGGGAATACCGTTACACTTTGGACCATGGGCGCTGCGAGATCACCTGTCAACAGGACAGGCTTTTGCTAGGCACACTGGGAAACGGGAAAGTGTTGCTGTGCACACCTTGTGTAGTGGGGGCGGAGCCAGGGGTAGTCAAGGGTTTGCTGCTGGAGCTGCAGACGCAAGGACGACTGGGATACTGCAAGGAGTTATGGGGCTGGAGAGGGGCTATAGCTGTCCTAGTCACCTTGAGGTAGTGTGCTAGTCGTGGGACGCCTAAAGGGATGAATAAACTGGTAATGTAGTTCAGGATCCTGGAGAGGTCTGCGCTAGGCTAGCCAACAGTAGGTAGACGCCCAAGTACTGCATGGAAGAGCCAGAGTACTCTAGTCAATTCCAGACCACTTACCAAAGGGCAGCACAGATGGAAGGAAGGAGTTACAGCAGACACAGAAAGAGTGAGCCTAGCCTGAGGTGCGGGTAGTGCAAACCACGAGTCAAGATCTACATTAGGTACACAATGGGTGCACATGGCATTTTATTGTATCGGTGTGGCAGCTCCGCGCCGGGAGGGCGGAGAGGAGCTCATGTACAATAACCCAATATACAGTGCTAAATTGGCGCACGCAAGAAGGAGGATTCGCACGGGCGGAAGGTCCAAGATGGAGGACGGAGGCCGATGAAGAGAGAGCGCCCATGGCTGTGTGCGGTTTGAAGAGCAAGCTACAGAAGAGACCTTTTGTGAGCATGCTGTGGAATGGTGCGAAAGCTGTGGTTGCACCATGTTGGTCCCTGACCTAGAGGACCATGGTTGGGTACTAATCTTGAGGACAGTGAGGAGGACATTATTGTGAGATATGATGGAACGTTGATGGATCTTGCGTGTCAGTAGACGACAAACACGTCAAAACGCTACCTCAATGTTAACAAGATTGTACATTGCACAACAAAATGGCGGTTCCCGCTTCCTGGGACACCGCATGGGCAGTTGCAGAAAATGTTGCTAAAATGCTCAACTTGCAGAGAGTTGGCCCAGGAGTGGCGCGCACAGGAAAAACCCAACCTGGGGAGTTTGCGCGAAAGCTGGGAGCCGCGCCCTTCTGGACTATGACAACTCATCAGCCCCGTGCTGGGTCATCCCTACCAATTTAAGGGACCTCCCCCTAATCTCAACACAGGGGGAGTGTTCGTTCCAGTTTGGCGGATGCGGATGGAGAAAGCTGGAGGAGGGTGTGGCAAAAACCGCCCTGCAACCTTCAGTTGCGAGGAGGCCCACGTGAGCAGAACAGACCACATAGTGAGAGTGTTTCACTCATAGTGATATGGCCTGCAAATCGGAAGAGAAGAAGGGTTTTTGATTATCTTACCCATCCCTACTCGGCTCTAGGAAGGCTTCTGATACATTCGAGTGGAGGGTACAGAGGACCGTGGCATGGCCTAGCCTACAGTGTCCCCGCCGGGTGGTGCGTTGTGAGCAATACCAGCGCGTATGACGCCCACAATGTGGCCTGCAATTATCTGGTGGCCAATGCCCACATTTCGTGTTCCGGTCCAGGCACAGTAGACCGGCCACGGGAGATGTCGCCGATGCTATCGGCGGAACTCCCTGGTGCGCTCTGGAAGGCTATCGGCGAATCCCTGGTGCGTCTGGAGGGAGTCTACGGATCCCAGGAGAAGGGATCGCGGCTCGACCATTAAAACTGAGCCAGAGAGAGAGAACGGTCACGACACGGTGATTAACACGGGGCTCCACCGTCAAATACGAGCGGAATGCCCCGGCCTAATGCAAAGTTGGCAGTCTACGATGAGGCAACCTGAAGTTCTACCACCGGGTGACGGAAACGACAGCCGGGAGCCACAGCAGTGCCCCCCAACGTACTATCAAGCGAGTGCCACTACTCCGCTGTTGGCGTGTGAACGGAAGCAGAGTGTCGCCAATACAGTGGAACCCGAGCGGCGAAAGTCCCACCACGGCAAGTACGTAACCAGCGGTTCCGATTGGCGGCAGATCCACCCCGACACAACAGCGGACGGGTAAGCAAAGTCCAATGCTTGTACCAGGCGCCGAGCCGGTGGCAGCGGCGGGAAAGGAAGGACGGTTGCCAGGCCCAAGCGGTGCCACAGCGGAAGAGAAAGAGGCATTGCCGGACGTCGTCGTGGAGGAAGAGGTCACGCCTTGGGGACCCAACCCAACAGATGGCGGCAATCCACATGTGTTCCAGGACGTTGTTTCAGGCCGGCCAGAGCGGAGCAAACTGAGATAGGACGGATCCTCCTCTATGCCGAGCAGTGTCCAACGGTCGCAAGGTCGAAAAAAGACCTGGGTTGCGATCGATATGAAACGCGGGAGCGTGAGGACCGGAGAAGAAGCGGAAAAGCCCATGCGCGGTGGCACCGGACAAATGGTAGCGGGTGACAAGGGGGTCGTAGCCCCGCGAATAACTACTGTCCGGCCCTATGCCCAATCCCCGGCCAAGCTAGACCCCAGGCCTAGTTTAAACCCGCACCCCGGCCCCAATCACATTTCCTTTGGCTCCTCATCGAGTTTTAGGGATTGTCAGGGGATTCCCGGGATCACCTTCCGAAGAACGGAATGGGGGCCAGCTTGGACTATGTTACATCGACAATGGTTCGTGGGCGGAGGGAGGTACACTCGCCAGGTATCCGTGTCCAGTGACTGTCGCCAGTATGTCAGTGTCACCTATCGCTAGTACGAACAGGAGTCAGAGTATAAGGCCCAGTCCGATGTACTTCCGCATATCTCAGGGGGTGTACCAGAAGGGGAAGATATTAGCCGAGACGGTCTAGAAGAGATTAAGGAGACCACGTGGTGGAGCCCCCTTATTTGAGGGATACGAGGCCTGGCTAGATAGAACCAGGTTCATCCTAGAGAGGGATGGCGTGGTGGTAGACTATTGGGGGCCAAGGGAGAGTTTACCGAGGAGGATCCGGTTGATTGAAAGCCATGCAGGGACCGGTGGTTTATGACATAGTCGAGGGCTAAAGAGCCATTGGGCTCCAAGCAAATTGGAAGATCCCGGCAGAACCGGACAAACACCCTGTCATGGGTGTGGCTGCCAGGGGCGAGGGCGGGGTAACACCAAGCTAATAAGGGCCGTCGAGCGGAAAGCGCCATCAGTAGCCAAGTACAAAAGCTGGCATGGGCTGAGAGTCCCCTATGTCCCCGAACCCTGTCATTGCAGAGGAATAGATGTGTGTGTGTCCCTGTGTGTGTGTCCCTGTGTGTGTGTCCCTGTGTGTGTGTCCCTGTGTGTGTGTCCCTGTGTGTGTGTCCCTGTGTGTGTGTGTGTCCTTTGGCCCGTCACTCCACCTCAGGCCAATGAGAGGTGTGCGGGGGCGGGCCAAGGGACCAATCAGATTTCCCCTAGGGACACCGGACATCCAGGCAGGCAGGCAGGCTGGCAGGCAGGCAGGCAGGCAGGCAGGCATACAGTGCTTTCACTAATATAGTATAAGATATATATGTAGCGGTCATGTAAAATGCCTACAGTCATCTCTCCTGTTGGCAGTAAGGCCTGGTAAGTGTGGGCATGCCAGCAGTAATTATGGAGGTTTGCCCTCACACCCTGGTGGGGTGCCCTGTGTATGGATGGGACTGGTCACATGCTCTGACTCCATGGTTAGTGATGTCAGAGGTGTGTCAGCCTCAGAAGTTACATAAGGCACAGCACTGTGTCTAAAAGTTAGTTCTAGTGCTAGTACAGTTCTGGAAGGAGTTTGGCTGAGAAGAGGATTAGTTCTGCTAGAGTTCTAGTCCTAGTTCAAGTTCGAGTTATGTTATAGTAACTAAAGAGGAGACTGTGTCCAGGGACCTGGCACAGGGCAGTGATCCCTGCGGGGATAGGGAATCCCTATCTAAGGAGAGATACACCTTTTAAGGGAAGCACAGAGACTGATCATGAGTGGCTAGATATCTACTGCGAGGGGCAGCTAGCCCACTCAGGCAATAAAGATGTTCTCAATCAAACACCCTCTCGTGTACATGTGTGGAGTGAATGTACAGAGGGGAGCACCACGGAGGAGTTCCTCGTCAGGACCATCCCCAAGTGACCGAAGGGACCCTGATGAGGTGGAGGCGCTGCACTGGAACTAGGTGAGACTCAAGCCACTACCTCAGCTACCTGTCTGGACGGGTTCTCCCCACACACCATCATGCGGGAGGCTCAGGGGTACTGTTGCCAACAGGTGCACCACCAGATACTTACACACTGTAATGGGGGCCGGTTAGACCACAGGGGCCAACGTGAGATTGGGTGGGTCAAGCCGGGCCAGAAACACCGTTACATATATATATATACATATTGTGCGGTATTGGTTGCGGTTTCTCAGAGCTTGTTGGGAATCTGTGTATTTTGTCATCTCTACAGCTCACACCTTGCAGTAATGTGCGGATGCTTCCATGCAAAATTCACTTGTAATATTTAACTCCTCCATGCCTTAGTTTTATGGGCCTGATGAACTGCTGTGATCCGACACTGCTTTACGTGCTATTGCATATGTCTTCTTCGAAACAGCATGTTCACAGGCTGATAGAGACAGATCTTTAACAAGCACCCAACTAAGAAATGTCCACATGAAGTCAGATAATGAACCCCAGCCAATGGGTTGGACATATAAGACTCTGACAATGTAATCTTTTTTTTCTTTGAACGTTAGAATATGTCCATCTCACAGGCCTCGGCAAACATTCCAGACGCGGAGTGTACGTCTCTCGTCAATTTACATTTTAGACTCATTACTCGTAAAACTGTGAGCACCAAATAAGATTGCGTGTCTTAGATTATAGCTTCTCCTCTCCAGAAATTCATTATACCAGCTTCCATCTGCCTTGCAATTGTTAGAGCTACCCAATAAGTAGATACAATTTTTTTTATAAGGGAATAAGTGCTACTAATCACACTGAGATGGAGTAAGATCTTATGCGATGAAGCAATTTCCCTTACTCCCGAATGCAAAGCTTTGTTGAGCGGAGATCAGCACAGACATCTCTCACTTCTATTACAGTGGAGGATTCCAGAGACTCTACGATTAGCTTTTATAAACCCCCTGACTGTTGGAAAGATTTGTAGCACATCACACAGAGATTTAAGCGTATTCAGTTCATTTCAAACCTTACATTCCTTGAAAATGAATCATCTACAAACGATTTGCAAATTCCTTATGGGCTGTTTATATTTCAAGTTAATCCCATTTAGCATCCCATATATTGAGATTGTCAATAAACCTAAAGCATTTAGCTGTCTCAAATGCTCAATTTTAGTAGAAGATTCATTATTTCGGATAGCTTCTGAAGCACATTCATATTGATACCCCTGAGGAAGCAGTTTAACTGTGAGACTAGGAGGGCTGTACTTTTCCACTGCCTTGGAACATCTGTTTGCTGCTCTCTTTCCCGTGGAGTCTGGCGCTGCTAGCACAGAATTTCTGCCATTGTGGAGGAGGGATTTGGATCGGAGTATCGGCGGAGGTCTGCGACGGCGTCCGCGCTGGGACCCTGGGATGTCTCAATGCCTATTTTTTACTGGTAGCTTCAGTGTTTAACACTTCTTCTCTTTTTAATTGTTATTAAAAGCCATACTTGCACCATGTCCATTTTGTTTCTGTCTTGATAACATACTGGAGAGCATTTCTGATGTACCCACAAGTGATCCTGGACACCCTGTCAACAACATTGAGTATTGGATATCCATTCAGGGTTGCCACTTTCTACTGAAGGCCAACCCGGAGAAAAAAAATCCCTTACTTGGCGGCGTCTCCCGGCGGCGTCTCCCGGCATCCTGCTGCAATTCCCCCTCCAACTGCAGTTAACATGGCTGCGCGGCGTCAAATGATGCCGCGTGGCCATGGCGACTGGACGGTACGTGATGTCATGCTGCGCCACGTTGCCATGGCAACGTGACACCATGGTGCGTCGCGTAGTGTCCGGTTGCCATGGCAACGTGGCGTCATTTCACGGAGAATGCCGGAGACGCTGCCGCACCACACCAGCGCACGCCGCCACCCAGAGATCGGCAACCCGTAGCCCGGAGGTAAGTGCCCGAAACCCGGAGAGGTGGCAACCCTGTATCCATTCTATCCTGAGGACTGATGTCATATTCCCAAAGTCTAACTCCTGATTGCCTAGTTTAAGAGCAATACAGGCCTGCTTTATCCAGCTAGCCTGTGACTGCATCTATTACCCTTCTGCCCAAGAATACGCACTGTATTACACAGAATTGCGCTATTTGTGTATTTTTCTTCCCCGTATGTGGTTCCTGGGAGTCGCACTCCAATTATTGCATCTGTGTTCCTGTGAGACTTTTTGGAGGGTCGTTC
This sequence comes from Ascaphus truei, assembly GCA_036426205.1. NCBI lineage: Eukaryota > Metazoa > Chordata > Amphibia > Anura > Ascaphidae > Ascaphus > Ascaphus truei. Next base: position 60,897 of record WSYH01000599.1, on the reverse strand, counting down.
CGTTGGAGAAGCAGAACCTGTCTATGGGGTTGTATTTGATACATTTTATATATTTTTGCCACTAATCCATCGCTGTTATTTGCAGCCTATTGATTGATGCGCTGTGTATTTGTTTGCTAAATTGCAATTGCAAAAAGAACAACCTCAAACTCTAAATAAAAGAAGTTATTTTCTTCAGGGGTTAATTAAGGAATCATGATGCAATTGCTCCGTTAAAAATGGCGTTATTGCATTCTGTTAAAAATGAAAACTGCAAAGATTTGTAGCTATTCAGCAATAGTTCTTCCATCGTAAAAAAACCCCACACAATGTGCCATGAAAAGGTACGTTATTTCTTGTGATAAAAATCACGTTGCCGATAAAATGGCGGCCAATTTGCGAAAATTGTCCTTAAATGGCGGAAAAACATTGCGAGACTATCATACTGTATGTAGCACATTATATATACCCATGATTTCCTGACACACATTACCAGTGCTGTTGGGAGGTAGAGGGGACGCATTGGCTACAGGGAGTTGGAGGTTTGGTTGACTTTTAGCGCTATTTTGAGATCTGATTGAGTTGTCTCGTGCTATTTGTTATCATTCTGTGAGTGGGTGCTTGTGTGCTTGACTATGCGATTTTATTCTGTACTTTGTTTGTCTTTTGTCTGTGTCTTCGTAATTGTTGTGTGATTGTGTTAAGTAGTGTGTAGTGTGAGAGTGAAAGATGGAGGACACTGGAGTGGTGATTGTTAGGAGTGGTGACTGATGGGAGTGTAAGGCGGAGTGAGGAGCAGAGGAGTGCCGGGCAGAGGAGTGTGAAGAGTGGTGGTGGCTGGAGGAGTAGTGGGGAGAGGAGACAGGAGCGAAGGAGTGTGAGTTGTGGAGGTAGACGGGGACTGGTCACATACATTTTTATATTATTTTTTTGGGTCGCGATATCACAAAGTTTGAGAACCCCTGCATTAATGTGTTGATGACACATCAAGAGAAGGGTTTAATGATTTTCCTTAAGTACACCATTTATACAAAGTATCAGTTATTTTAATATACGGTATTTTGCAATTTAGTAAAAGTAAATATTCTTTTAAATGTGTTATAGTGATTTGCATGGTTGAACCAGCAGGTGACGCTCATGTATATTGTAACAATATTTCCTGACTGGTGTACCAAGGCTGTGAGAGTCTGTGCACTGATCCCATTCTTTGTAGCATGGAATGCTGGGAAATTTAGTTCTGATTCTGATTTCAAAGTTTGTTGCTTGTGAGAGCTTACAATTGAGAGTCAATAAGGGCCACTGTTGAAACAAAAATGTATAAGTGGCTGCTCATTGTGAGGTTAAGTATGTCTCGGGATGGAGTTTGGGGGCCAAGGACGTCACGGTGTGTCAGGCTTGTATAATAGGTGTGTTTGTAGGTAGCTTTTAAAATTCGGAAAGTTATGGGAGATGGTCCGTTATTGGGATCTCCAGAGATAGGGTACAGCACCACAGAGGTCTTGTAGATAAGAGTGAGAGGCTGTTATGTGATGAGGAGAGGCGTAGGCCAGGGGCATAATATAAGGGGCATTGAGGGTAGAATATGGATACAAGGGCTAAGATTTAAGGGGGCTGGGCAACATCGTTGAGGGCTGTGCTAGGATTTTAAATCGAATGCTAGAGGATAGGGGAAGCCAGTGTAGGGATTTGCGCAGTGGAGCAGCAGATATTGGATGGATTGGAGTGGGGTCAACTGGATGAGGGGAATGACAGATAGGAGGAGGCTGCAGTAGTCGAGGTGGGACATGATGATTAAGTGAATTCAAAGTTTGGTTGCATCATGAATTACTCGTGGAATATTTCATACGTGTAGGCAATTGGAGGGACTTATTGAGGAAGAATGTCAAAGATGACTGTCATGAACGGCACACCTGTGAGCACGTATATATGTGACAAAGAAAATTCTTATCGCTCGGGGTCCTTGGTCCCCGTTTACTAAGAAACATAATGAACACACAAAAATCTATTGTAACAAAATGTGTCCCAAGTTACTCTCTTCACAACATGCAAAGTTCAATTAGGGCCCAAAGACTATAGTTATGTAGCACTCTTTCCCCCACCCTCTGGGAGATACACAGCCTATTCTACCTTGTATGTGGTGCAATACCTGTTAGGGTCAGGAGAGCTGAGTCTGATCTGCGATGGTTGGAGATCAGGACAGGCTTAGGTTCTTCTCTGAGCTCTTCTCATGGTACTTAGCGCCTCCAGCAGTAGTGGGCTCCAGTATGTTCGGAGGTCAGTTCCCACTATTGCACTGTTTCTCCCTCAGCCCAAGGACTGATACACAGACTGAGGTATATTACAGGACTGAGGTATATAGAACAGGATCTTTATTGGGGAACATCCACTGCAGATCTTCTCACAGCGATGCAAGGTCTCAGAGGCTCCTTACCTCTAGATGGTGCTTTGCCCCTGATAGTATAGGGCAGCGGTGCGCAAACTGGGGGGCGCGCCACCCTGGGGGAGGCACAAGATTGTGTAGGGGGGCGCAGGCGGCGAAACCTGGTGTCTGTGGGCCTGCAGACGCCAAAACATGCTGTGCGCGGGTGAGAGAGACATGGGGAGGGAGGTGAAAGAGACATGGGGAAGGGGGTGAAAGAAACACATGGGGAGGGGGTGAAAGAGAGACATGGGGAGGGGGTGAAAGAGAGACAAGGGGTGGTGAAAGAGAGATATGAGGGGGTGAAAGAGACATGGGGAGGGGGGTGAAATTGCGACATGGGGGTGAGAGACATATTGGGGGAGGGGGAGAGAAAGACACTGGAGAGAAGGGGAGACACCCTGGGGGAAGGTGAGAGAGACACTGGAGGGAAGGGAGAGACACACTGGTTGGAGGGAGAGAGGCACTGGGGGGAGGGAGAGTGAGAGACACTGGGGGAGGGTGAAAGACATTGGTGAGAGGAAGAGACACACAATGGCTGGAGGGAGAGAGAGACTCGGGGGAGGGAGGGAGAGAGAGACACTGGGGGGAGTGAGAGAGACACTGGGGGAGGAAGGGAGAGATTGTGGGGCGTGAGAGAGAGACACACACTGGGGGGAGAGAGAGAGAGTGGTGGGAAGGGAGAGACATTGAAGGGGAGGAGTGAGAAACACTGGGAGAGGGAAAGTCTGGGGGAGAGGAGAGTGAGACTGTGGAAGAGGGGAGAGATATCCTGGGGTGGCGGGCAGAGAGATTAATAATACAGCATACATGGGGACACTATTAGACAAATATCATATTTATTTTTAAGTGATGTAATTTGTGTTATAAATACTTTTTTTGATGTGTACCGGTTTTTACTTTTGAAAATCTGGTCACACTAGCTGGTGGCCAACATCATGGTGCCCGCGGGGGCTGCGAAGGTACGGCGGTCTGAAGAGAAATGGCTCCAAAGAGGCCAGGGGAGGAGCACGCCCCAGCGCAGTGACATCAAACGCGCTGCAGGTCTGGCCGGCACCGTGGAGTGATTGATATTCCAGCTGCAGCTGCACGCTTTGCTGTGCCTGCTTCGGCTGGGGGAGAAGGGGGGGGGAATTCTGGCGGGGGAGGAGGTGGTTCTCCTTTCAGACCAATTAGCTGCACACCCACTGGTAGCAGGGCCTTCCAGCACCTGGATGAGCCGGAGCAGGCCCCTGCCTCATGATCACATATCCCCAGGGAGCTCCAGCAGGACCAGGAAGAGATCAGTGGAGTGCCCCCCCCCCCCAAGCTAAACGGAGGGAAGAAGGTCAGACAGGGTTGGCAGAATTGAGGGGCTTGGAAGGAGGATGAGTTTTGGGGGGGCTGAGGGTTATTGTTTGGGTCAGGGGGGGGGGTCACTTGGAAGTATTGATCAGCAGGGGAAATCCATCAGTACCCCCCTTGAGTTTGGTTATGGGGATCCCTGATCCCTGGGAAACTTTTAAAACGGGAATAAATAAATAATACATAAAACTGGTAGGTAGGAGTGGATGACACTGGGGATAGCAAATAGGAGGTGGAAAAAAAGGGAGGGGAGAGGGAAGGGAGGTATCAAAGGGGTGGATGAATGCCCCCTCAAATGGATTGCCTTTGTGCACCAGAAAAAAAAACATATTACCAGTTACCAGCAAACAATAAAATAAACAGTGATCCAATACTAGTATACTGCCTGCACGCACGCCTGCAGCCCAAGCGATTTGTGAACTTGGCTGCAGGAGATTGTAGACGCGTGGTGCGGGCATGGCTGATGTGTCACAAAGCTGGTTCGTCCTCATTGGCTGAACCAGCTCACGTGCGCTGACATCATGTGATTTGGATTATATCAGGCAGGGGGGTGCCTGAGAAATTTCATGGATGAAAAGGGGGGCTCGGCATAAAAAGTTTGCTCACCTCTGGACTATGTGGCATTTGTGGCTGAGTCTGATGTTCCCTCAGTCCAAAGACTGAGGGCGAGCACGCTCATCCTGCCATAGGAGAGACTGACAGCTCTCTTCTTCCTCTCTCTTCCAGGGCAGGAACAGGACTTGCACTCTATTCCAGAGCAGAAGCAGGACTAAAACTAACTTGGTCACACCCTCCTAGGAGGATCAAGAAGGGGCAGGCTCATGGTCTATACCTATCCCTGATAGGCTTACACAGGCCATGAGTCACCACCTTACTTCTATCACTCATAAGAGGGGCATGAGGGGGTCAAGACCCTGTAGATTTAACCTGTTACTGCCTGCAGCTAACAGGAATTACATAACAAGGATAACAGGGAGGGGAAAGACAGGCAGAAGACATACCCTGTTACACTTATTAAATGCTAGATTTAATATACAAAAGTAGTACAGTGCCTAGTTACAGAAAAAGAACATTACAAGAAATATACAGTACAATATATGGATACAGTTTCATAAAAATAATGAGATAAACAAACAGGTTACCACATAACAATATCAGATTTGGGAATCATCCCAAAAGATGTCTTATGAGCGTGGACAATGAGAATTTACGTGGCTTGTTGGCATAAAAAACACACCTCTTATTGAATTCTAAATTCATATCCCAAATGCATTTTTTTTATCCTCAAAGCCCCTGCATTGAAAACTGAATAAGCCCACCTTCTGGGTTGTGTCCTGAATTCCTCATCAATATCCAATGACACCTTTATGGCTTGGGGAAAGAGAATAGCTTTTCTTTTTAATTAAAAAATGTCTGAGTATTGAAACATTCTCATAACTCTATCCTCGTAGCTCCTACAATATGTTACCCGTATCAAAGTGTTCGGCTGATCAAAATGTACACATCTATTTTGATACGCCCATGTCCATCTTTGATGGACAAATGGATAACTCAAATATGCTGTTTAACTAGTCCAGCATCTCTGGACTCAATTGAATCTGCTGAGCGTGCTGGTTAGAAAGATGTATTTTTTATTCTTGCGTATCACATCAGATCCAAGATATCTTTCGTTTTTTGTACAGACCTTAAACTAAATGGTAACCTGTTTGCACCTTTCTCTGCTACTCAAAAGAGATAGGGGGAGTCAGGAATGTGAAATCTCCTTTGAGGATGACACCCAGTGCCTCTGGTGGATCTGGATACTGCCACCAGACCTCCATAATATACACATCTCATTGTAGTGTCGCCTTCCAGGTAAGGGGAGCGCTTGTTGGTCACGGGGAAATATAAAATAAAAAATACAAATAATGGTGTAGCCAATAGTGAACAATGAACTCTAAACAAAAAATTGTGTGTTGGTCTCACTCACAGATTTCTTCTAGTTCAAATGGCATACAGTATCAGAGATCCACTTCTCTCTGATGGGAGCACTTTGATAGATCCTCTTCTGAAGTGTATGTCCTCCAATTCAAGGTTTTCTAAAAACAAAGAGAGCTCACAATAGTGTAGTATATCAAAACATAATATATTGCACATAGACATGTCATGGAACAGGAATACCCCTATCTGCACTTCTGTTTCACCCCCCCTTTTTCTCGCAGCCCTGCTTGTCAGCTTCTTAGTGCCAGCTGTATGTGTTTGGCTCTGCACACAAACACAGTGCTTGTGTGATAAATACAGTGCCATTTCCCCTCTCCCAGCAGCTTGCTGCATTAAAGATGCAACATTATTGCTACATGTTGTAGCTCCCCCAGACACTCCTGTGAGTTGCCATGGCAGCCCCAGCCTTTCTCTCTAATGGGCAAGTCTGCTTTCTCCCCCTCTGCTCTGCCCACAGATGGTCTGTCCCCAGACTATCTTACTACCCAGCATACATTGCTTTTTCCTTTTCCACCATTCCTCTGGACTCGTGAGTACCTCGCTGTAACCCCTGTAATGGTGCTGCAGGATTATCTTTTCACCTCCCTTTACTACTAAGCACACACAGAGATATTTAGACCTACACCTCTACACAAGAAACTGTATTTACCTGCTTTCTCCAAAATAAAGTAAGAAAAGAAACAGACCTTGTCGTGCTTGGAAAAGAGGGCCGAGTTGACACTATCTGAGCTAAGTCATCACCACGTGACCCTCTGGCTTCCAGAATAGTGAAAAGATATCGTGTGCCTTACAGACACTTACAGGAGCTGCTACTCCAGACTCCATGACAATATAGAGCAGCCTCTACAGCAGTACAAGCAAGCAGCTTACACAGCTATACAGAGCAGCCTCTACAGCAGTACAAGCAAGCAGCTTACACAGCTATACAGAGCAGCCTCTACAGCAGTACAAGCAAGCAGCTTACACAGCAAACTGCACAGCAGCCTTGCAACAAACAGTGCTCCTTACACAAAACCTAACTGCCTTTTTCTCTGTCTGAGTCCACCCCCTGCACAGCCCCATAGTGAGGATCCATCATCTCACCTACCCCCTGTGCACGTCCCCACGGCCAGCGCCATCAAGGGCCACGCCACCGGACACCCGCCAGGACACGGGTCAGAGCCACCGGACACCTGTGAGTACAGCTACCCCTACGCTGCACGCTGCAGGACACCGCTCGGCATCATCTGAGACAGACGCCCATCGCTGACAAGGTAAAAGACCGCACGCCACACACACTGGCAAAAGGCCTACACACACCTACAGCATGGCAGAACTCAGAGCCTCACCAGACATCACGCAGGAAAGCGATCACTCAGACACAGAGACCGCTGCGCAACTGCAACAGGCGCAGGCAGGCGCAAGGCCCAAACGGACAGTCACACTGACACAAAAGGCCTATTTTTACCCTTATCTGAGTTAAATGAATCCGGGCCTAAGTTTATAATTGTTAGATGGTAAATGAGGTTGAAAAAAGACATACGTCCATCGAGTTCAACCTATGTTGTTGAAAGCTTGGGGGAGATTTACATAATTATTCACACTCTCAAAGAATAAAGATGACATTGTCAAAGACTTAAATGTCACAGTCGCTGGATGAAGTTCATTGCCTGACTTCCTTTGGAAATGTCATAATTGGGTTCTTGTTCAAAATCTCTCTGTCTGCCTGTGAACATGTAAGAGTTGGCTTTTTCGATGACGAAGATATGTTACAACACGTAAAGCAGTGTCGGATCACAGCAGTTAATCAGGTCCATAAAACTAAGGCATAGAGGAGTTAAATATCACAAGTAAATTCTGCATGGAAGCATCCGTACATGTATTTACTGCAGGCTATGAGCTGGCTGCCAGCTGTACAGTATCATTGCCGTGTAGTATTGCTTGGTAGAACCCCATCTGGCTGTGTCTCATATACTGTATGATGTGACACGTTGCTACACAAACACGTTCACTTTCCCAACCACAGATGCCGTACAAACCCCCTGCAGTCAAAGAGCCATCATTATTAACTTTCATTACAACGACAGTTCAGCAAAAGGACAATACAGAACTGACATGTCTTCTTGCCAATGAGTTAGCATGAGAGATTCTGGAGATACAGCATTAGCATCTCACTAGGATTTTTCGCTTTGGTATTTACGCTGCAGTTTTTGCCCCAGAATTGCACTACTTTTGCCTAGGACCTGATTCATTAAACTATGGGTAAAAAATACTCGTTAAAGAAAAAAAAGTTATCGCATAAAATAACACATATTTTAATCTGCGGGTTAAATTTAGCGGCACGCATTGAGATGAGTTTATTAACACCAAATTCTGTATTCATCTGGTATCCACAGGATGCGGCAATGCAGAGCACAGCGGAACAACAGGACTCCACAGGACAGCAGCGGTGAAATAAAAAGATTCTTTATTGACACGTCATGGTGCAGACAGGTATGGGTGCAAAGTCTCCTCCTCTTACGCGTTTCACGCCTGTGCGGCGCTTCGTCAGAGAGTGAGTGTAAGTGTGCTGTGTTCCCCCTCTTATACTGAACTAATTACCTGGAATAGCATTGAGCCGCCATGAATACCTACCGTTTATTATTCTTCTTCAATCAAGATTATTTATACCTTCATCATCCTTGGTCATTAGTAGCACTATTATAGAACATTGTTCTTCTACCCCAAAATTCTGTATTCAGATGCTACTCACAAAAAACTGGATAAATAGCGCATCTGTTTATCAGCTACCCCCCAGTGTTAGGCCTATTTTCCCTATCTATATAACGGCCACTATACACATACGTAGGCAAGATCAGACTAGGATAGGTGATACAACTACAGTATATCATATTAATAATGTAGAACTTATTAATAAATGAAACCCTAAGTAGCCCAAGTGGCCAGCTAGGCATGCTTAACCCATGACAAGCAAGCCACAGGGATTACTAAAGTAACAGTACTACAATTGTTTTTATAGTCTCCTGGAGTGCTATTGAGATGTGACCAAAAAGGCTCAAAGCAACACAAAAAAGCCTGCAAGATCAACACACATCCAAATTCACTAATACCCACCATGCCATCATTATTAATTCTTCTTAATAATATCGTGCTGCAATAAGCCTTCACATATTTAACTATTCTTCATTTCATTTAAATGCGGCTTTTAGTTACATATTTTGTCCGCTGAATAATATGCTTTCCCACGGCATCAGATCAGGCACGTATTGACTTCTAATTTTACCATTTTTTTTTTTTATCACTGAATTCCTTCTGTTTCTCTTAAGAAATTAAAAAATAATGAAATTCTAAGTTAGCACACGACTGGTATGTACGGTTACCTTGGCGTGGTGGGCAAGCATATCATACAGTCGTTAAAATGTGTAACTAAAAACCCAATTGAAATGAAATATTAGAATAGATTAGACCAGCGGTGTCCAGTAGGAATTCAAACTTCATCACACATGTGGTTGTCGTCTTTCGATATTCGCCACATACGCCTAATTTCTCGCTATATACCATCCCGACGCTTGCGTTCTGCTCAAGGATGTTTTCTCTCTACCCCTTTTTTGTCTAAAGCCCTCTCCCGCCTTTAACCTTTCACCTTCGTACTGTCTCTATACGTTCCTCCTACTTACCAATTAGATTGTAAGCTCTTCGGGGCAGGGACTCATTTCCCTAAATGTCCCTTTTATGTCTGAAGCGCTTATTCCCATTATGTGTTATTTGTTATTTATATGATTTCCAGTGTATTACTGCCACGAAGCGCTATGTACATTAATGGCGCTATATATTGTATTGTATGTCTTTATTTATATAGCGCCATTAATGTACATAGCGCTTCACAGTAGTAATACATGTGGTATATAACAAAAAGACATACATACATAAATACAAAACTGTATTAAATAATATAAGAATATTGGTAGGTATTTCCTACAAAATAATACAAATAACAACATTTCAAATGATCCATTTATTAATATTATTGGAAATCCGTGTGACACTTTGCAATCTTTATCTTTCACTAAGGCCCTGAAATCAGGCAAATATTCCACACTATGTGAGAGAAAGGGAAACCTGCTCTGATCTATACATATGATTGCTGATATAATTACTGGCTACAGCGGTGCTGATAGGGATGATATTCCCCACTGACTGAGCATCTGAAATCCGCCTCCGGTTTTTATCTAATATCTGCCATCTATATTTCGATTTTATGAACGTTACTGCAGAAAAGGTGGATTCACAGACCAACGTAGTTCCAAACATCGATAACAGCTTTGTAATAGCTGAGTGGAGAACCACAAACTCAGTTTCTTTTAAAAGGCGAGTCCATTTCATCTAAACATACTCATCTTTCAAAGGAGAATTGATTTGGCTTTCAAGAAAAAGCATATCTGTTTCAAAACCGCAATGGCAAGGAATGGGCAAGCTACAAATACAAAAACAAGCACTGAATAAAATTCATTTCATTTCAATACAATTTTATTTTGCCAATAAACCAATTGATTGGCACAGTGGTAAACCATGCCCATAATGGGCAATGCATGGTTTACCAGAATGGCAAGGAATGGGCAAGCTACAAATACAAAAACAAGCACTGAATAAAATTAATTTCATTTCAATACAATTTTATTTTGCCAATAAACCAATTGATTGGCACAGTGGTAAACCATGCCCATAATGGGCAATGCATGGTTTACCAAAATGGCAAGGAATGGGCAAGCTACAAATAAAAAAATAAGTACTGATCAATAAAAAAAAAAAACATTAAAGTAACCAGACAGCAAAGCTCTTGAGATAACTGAGAATTATAGATCGAAATGGATCCTAGATGGATGCATAAATTGAAAGGCAGACCTGAACCTTTCGAAATCGGAAAGGCGCTCTTCAAATTTTTTTCAGCAGATTCTGCAACCAATGCACAGCTCTGTTGATTAAGGTCAGTATTTCTTACATACCGCTCCATATACGGAAAGTGCGCAAAATCCTGATTGTTAATATGCGACACAAAAAGTTTCAGTTTTGACATGAACTCTCGTACATAATTAGCCAGATCACAAATTAGCTTTTCCTTTCCCTGACGTTTCAGATTCAGTTAATTCATATGAGATGTGATGTCAGTTAGAAAACGCAAGTCACACTGCCACTCTTTATCCTTGATCACAGAGTATGTAATTAGCATTTCTTTCTGGGCATGGAAAGCTGGGATTGGAGTTAACAAAGCATCGTTGCAACACTTTTCCACGACTCAACCATCGCACATTTGCAAGGAACATTACGTCATTAAAATCACAGCTCTCCGTTTCTTTCAACATCTCCACAAATGAACGATGGTTCAAAGCACTACCACGAATATAATTGAGCACATGTGACAAATTCGAAGAATGATTATTTCTTATGGATTAGGTATGAATGCATTCGCCACAATGCAGTGTTATATTCGTCACATGTGGTGAGTGGCGAACATATTGGGCACCGCTGGATTAGACTATGTTAGGCTTTTATATGGCATGGTACAAGTGATAGGAGATGGGTACTAAAGATGAAATGTTGGGTATTAGGGAATTTGGATGTTGTACAGGCATACCCCGCTTTAAGTACACTCACTTTAAGTACACTCGCGAGTAAGTACATATCGCCCAATAGGCAAACGGCAGCTCACGCATGCGCCTTTCAGCACGTCCTGAACAGCAATACCGGCTCCCTACCTGTACCGAAGCTGTGCGCAAGCGGGGAGACTATAGAGCCTGTTACAAATGTGTTATTTACATCAGTTATGCACGTATATAACGATTGCAGTACAGTACATGCATCCATAAGTGGGAAAAGGTAGTGCTTCACTTTAAGTACATTTTCGCTTTACATACATGCTCCGGTCCCATTGCGTACGTTAATGCGGGGTATGCCTGTAATGATGTTGTGAATTTGACCTTGTAATTTATGCTGTTACGTTTTTTTCTCCTATAGGGTTTTCTAAGACAGTGGTGCGCAAACTGGGGGGCGCGACCCCCAAGGGGGCATGAGGCTGCCTGCGGGGGGCGCAGGGTTTACAGAGGCCCCACGCACTTCCCGAAGGCACTTAAATTAAGTGCCGAAGGAGCTGCAGGGCCTCTGTAAGCCTTTACTTACCTTGGCTCAGGCGGCTTCCTTCCCGCATCGCCATGGCAACACGGCGTAAAAAGACGCTGCGAGGTCCTGTGACGTCATATTGCTATGGCAACGTGACGTCATGACGCCGGAGCAGAGGTAAGTGGCGGAGAGGGGGCGCGGGAGTGAGGAGACCGTCAGCAGGGGGGCGCAGGGAAAAAAGTTTGCGCCTCCCTGTTCTAAGATATCCTATTACATATCCCTCAAGAAAGCTTTCAACTGTTTAACTTGTGTTACATTACCGCATTACTGCAACATTAAACGTCATTTTTTTTAAATATCACACAGATTTTATGATGATAGAAATGGTGGATAAAGCAATAATTATGAGTTTAAAAAGTGCATTCTTTCTTCCTGTGCCATATAGACTTGAGGTTGAGACTCCTATAGTAGATGAGGAATCTGGACTGTGTAACTGTAGTTTCAGCATGGGTAAATGGTAATGTATTGTATTGTAGCACTGAGACGCATACAACTGGGGTAGCAGTTAGGGCTCAAGAAAAGAGTTAGGGTGCATTGCTTATCGTTTGTGAGGTTAATACTAGAACGCAGAAATATTTCTTCGTTTTGAGGAGCTGTGGCAAAGTTGGGCTTGTGTAGGGTCAGTCAATAGAGAGATAACAGAAGAGCAGGAATTAGGCACAATGTCTGAACTGTTTGTATAGGGGGGAAGAATTGGAATTGCAGGGGGTGATTCAGAAAAGGACTGGATGTTGGGGCAGAACATACATGCAGCACAACATATCCTCAATCTGCATTCTCCCAGCAAGAACAGCTGTTTAAATAAAGGGCCTTCTCAAATTCCATGGAGAGGTTTAACGCCTTCAGTCCACATCTCATCCTACAGAAGGGAAGAAAGTTACAGCTTGGTAATAGGCAAATCTGGGGTGCTATGAAGCATCTAACTACAGCCTGGTAGTTATTAAATGACACTCGTGAATGTCTTCAGGCTGGTAGTATATGTGAAAGAAGGCAAATCATACTGCATACCCTGTGCTTCAATTCTAAGAGATAGAATGTTAACCTTTTCAAGGCTCTGTGTTTTATATCTGTATTTTGTACACAAATGTTATTCTTACAACTAATATTTTTCCTTATTGCCTGCTCTCCATTCACTGATAGTTTCCCAATTAGGCCACTGAAAGCTAACAACATTTTAAAAAACGTTTTTAAACTTTATTTGTCAGATTTTATGGGATACAGAAAAAAGGAAAGGGGACATAAGAACACGAAAATAAATGGGGGACCAGACTATGTACAAGAGCGAGTACATAAGTGTTAGCATACATCATGGACCACCTGATTGTTGAAAAGATTTTGTGTCAAGCCACCCTGGCCAGCTATATTGTGAGGACTTGACCTAAACTGTTAATCAGATTATAGAAGGGCTATATCCAGGTTAGAGTTCCCCCTCCCCATAAACACCAACCATGGGTCCCATGTCAGCTCAAGCAGAATATACCGTTCCCTCAGGAAGGTAGTGATTCTCTACATGGTCATGACATGCCAAACCCTACTCTTGACCATGTTCAGATTGGGGGCATTTGTTTTTTTCCAGTAAATTGCAACACAGCATCTGGCGGCCGTGAGAATGTGAATGGTAAGTTTAGCTTTGTTTCAGGGATAGGTCTACAAAGTAGAGCCGTCCAGGGTTCAGGCCTTAGCGGGATGTTCAGAAGATAGTTTATAAATGGAAACAATTGTCTCCAGAATGGAGCTATACTGAGACAGAACCACCAGATATATGATAGTGAGCCACTTTGACCACAACCTTTGAAAGCATCCCGAGTGGTTCAGGCTACTTATGGCGTGCAGCCTAACAGGTCAAGTACCAGCAGAACAATTTGTATGCATTTTCATTTGTGACTGTACAGATTGAACTATTGGCTGCCGCCATGAATATATCCTCACAATCTTCATTGACAAATGTTTCTCCTTCCATTTGAGCATATATGAAAATGTTGGGTTGTACACTGGTAGATAATCGAGATTATGCCCTGGTCTAGGTATCTGGAACTGATGGAAGGATGATTCAAAGTCAGTGCTGGTGGAAGGTCATTGTGTAAAATGGTTCTATATAACGAAATCCTTAATTTTTCAGGTATCTGAACGTCTCGGATTGGGGCAATTATTATTGTTCTTGAACTATTTGATGATGAAACCCGAGATCAGATCTCTCAGACTGGTGATACCAGCCTTTTTACAAGTGATGAATGCTTGTTCAGGTAGCCCAGGTGCAAACTCTGGGTTATTGAACAGTGGGATTATTCCTGATCTCGTGGTGGCAACATTAAAGGACATTTTCAAACGGTCCCATAGGATAAGGGAGTGATGGATCACTGGGTGGAGCCTGGCGCTCCGTGGCCTACCAGTTTTGGTTAGCCATATTAGAGAATTGATATTGGCCGGGTTGACTTCAAAGTCTTCTATGTCCACCCATCCTCATGGGGGTCTATTCGAGTTTCACGAGAGAATTTGGCCTAACTGGGAGGCTTACTAGTATTTTATCAGATTACGGATACTCAGGCTGCCCGATCCGTGGATCTATTTAGTATGGTTTTTTTTACTTTGGGGCATTTTCCATCCCAGACAAAACTGCGTGGGTTGCCGCCGCGCCGCAAGGCATCGGACAGCTTGGAGAGTTGTCCCAGCTCTGCCCCCTGGTGGCCGCCAAACCCCTGAGAGGTGCTGGGTTCCGCGGAACTCCAGTTGAAAAGCACTGCTCTAGATTCTTCAGATGCCTAATTAAATTTGGATAGTTTGATCTATAGAGAGTCGTACATTTTTAGGGATATTTACTCCCAGATATGGGAGGGACGAAGAACGCCATGAGAAGTCAAAATGAAGCCTTATGAGTTTATACATGTGTCTTTAGGTAGGTGGATGGCTAGGGCCAACGATTTAGAATGGGTAATTTTGAATCTCAAGATGGCACCATTCTGCTCGAGCACTTGAAACAGGTTCGGGTCAGACATCAGAGGTCTAGTGATGGTTAATAGAACATTGTCAGTGAATAGGGAGACCTTGCAATCGGTGTAACCCATGTCTACTCCTGAGATATTGGGATTCAACCTGATGGTGCCAGCCAGTGGCTGAATAGATAAAGCGAAAAGCAACGGTGAGAGAGGGAAACCCTGCCTTGTTCCTCCACAGATATGATTGGAACTGGAGAAGGGTCTTGCATTTTTTATTCTCGCTGAGGGGGGAGTGTTATAGGTTTAGTATAGTCTTAAGGATATTCCTTGCCAAAAACCATATGCATTGGTACCTCAATCAAAAAGTCCCAGTCTAGGTGGCTAAATTACTTTTTAGCATCCAGGGAGAGGAGCATTGTGGGAATTTTCTTCGTGCTAACCACATGGGTAAGGGCCCCCATCCTTCGGACATTATCCGGGGCCTGCCTGGTGGGAATTAATCCAACTTGATCATGATGCACTAGTTGTGCCATACATAGGGTGACCAGATTTTGAAAATGAAAAACCGGGACATTTTTTTTTTTTACATAACAGTTTATTTATTGTAGTACACTTATACTTACGACCATTAGTCTTTGTTACATAGTTGTGTGTGTATGTGTGTGTGTGTGTTGACCTCACTAATCGAACAAAAAAAACCCAGATGTGAATGATTCTGAACCCCTTAACCAGTGTCTGGATGCCCCCTCTTCACAATTTCTAAAGCAGCAATCCCGCCTGGGATCTTACCTGATCCGCAGTCCCTCAAGGTACTATACTGGAGGGGAGGTGTTTCCTACCTGTCTTCCGAGATCTCCCGTGTGAAACTTGAGTCAGATCTGGAAGAAAGAAGGGTAGGTTACTTCGGTGTAGGTATACGGCAGTTAAAATAAGACAGGGAGGGTGAGAGAGAAAGATAGAGAGAGGGTGAGAGAGACCGAGAGAGACAGAGAGAGAGAGTGAGAGAGAGAGACAGAGAGAGAGAGAGAGGGTGAGAGAGACAGAGAGAGAGAGGGTGAGAGAGACAGAGAGAGAGAGAGAGGGTGAGAGAGATATATATATATATATATGTAGCGGTCATGTAAAATGCCTACAGTCATCTCTCCTGTTGGCAGTAAGGCCTGGTAAGTGTGGGCATGCCAGCAGTAATTATGGAGGTTTGCCCTCACACCCTGGTGGGGTGCCCTGTGTATGGATGGGACTGGTCACATGCTCTGACTCCATGGTTAGTGATGTCAGAGGTGTGTCAGCCTCAGAAGTTACATAAGGCACAGCACTGTGTCTAAAAGTTAGTTCTAGTGCTAGTACAGTTCTGGAAGGAGTTTGGCTGAGAGGAGTATTAGTTCTGCTAAAGTTCTAGTCCTAGTTCAAGTTCGAGTTATGTTATAGTAACTGAAGAGGAGACTGTGTCCAGGGACCTGGCACAGGGCAGTGATCCCTGCGGGGATAGGGAATCCCTATCTAAGGAGATATACACCTTTAAAAGGGAGGTACTGACTACAGAATGAGTGGCTAAGAAATCTACTGCGAGGGGCAGCTAGCCCACTCAAGACAATAAAGATGTTCTCAATCAGAAACCCTCTCGTGTACATGTGTGGAGTGAATGTACAGAGAGGAGCACCACGGAGGAGTTGCTCAACAGGATCATCCCCTTGCGGACGCAGGGACCCTGATGAGGTGGAGGCGCTGCACTGGAACTAGGTGAGACTCAGCACACTACCTCAGCTGCCTGTCTGACGGGTTCTCCCCACACACCATCATGCGGGAGACTCAGGAGTCCTGTTGCCAACAGGTGCACCACCAGACACTACCACACTGTAATGGGGACCAGTTAGACCACAGGGGCCAATGTGAGATTGGGTGGGTCAGGCCGGGCCACAAAAACCGTTACATATATATATATATATATATAAAAAGAGAGAGAGAGAGAGAGAGAGAGAGAGAGAGACCTTTATTATCTACAGTATTATTTTACACTTTCAGGACATCAAATAGAAGCCTCAAAGTGGAAGCCAGTCTATAAATAGACAGCAGAACAAATTTATACATGTGCTGAAACAAATTGAAATGCTAGATTATTTACACAGACATAAGCCAAGAAATAAATATTGGAAGAAAGAAAGCGACCATCTGTTGGTACTGATAATATGTGCAACATTGACTAATACAAATAATGTTTACATTTATACAATATGGCACCTCACATGCTCTTGTAGTGTGGTAAATCAGGGTCTACAGTAGATTATTACAGTATGTATTATAACACAAATGTAGTCATTTAGAGTAAATGTATGACCGTAACAATAAATTGTGATGAGGAACCAAATAAAGAGAAAAAACATTTTTACACAACTACATTTTTTTCAGCATGATTTATGGCATTGGTGCTATACTAAATTAAAAAATACACATCAGTAGTTTATTTAGTAATTTAACAGTTGTCTATCTAATTGCTGAAATACAGTGTGTTAGTGTTCACAAGCATACAGATGCAGCGGCCGTTATTCGAACACTTCACACGGTGTATACCTCGGAATACCCATGTCATGGCGCGTGATTTCTTCCAACCGTACCGCCTTAAGACACGAGTGCAGAACATGGCATTTTAGTGTTCTGGTTTTTAAACACCTGAAATTGACACAGTAGCACAGTACTGTACACATTACAATTCATTCATTTCACTGCACACAAAGAAACAGAATCCATGAAATTCAAAAAAAGCAACCGCGATAAACACGTGTGCCTGGGGCGATTGGCCACGTTAATGCCGAGTGGAATACTGCAGAACACACGAAAACGGCTCCGTGATTTGTTCAAATAACGGCCGCTGCATCTGTATACGGTATAACTAAGATATGGGCACAACTTCACTGAGGAAAGTATATTTTACCTTTCTTTTTCGAAGTGACAAATAAGGCAAAGGTACTGAGGCCACCATACCATATCTCAGGCAAAATGCCAGAGAAGAAGTTTGAGAGATGGGGATATTTCATTTGCTGGGGAAGAGGAAGCAGATTGGAAGTTACTTTGTATGTTAAGCAAAGAGTATGAGCTTGCTTACAGACCAATCGCAGACTGTATCCCTCTAATTATTAAGTATCCAAATATACACTTCGTTTTACTATGCAGATGAGCTGAATTGTGAATGTGGATTTCTGAATCAGCCCAGGCTTTGAAATACAGGTAGATTTCATTATCGCTTTGCTTTTTTTATTTGCAGAACTGCAAATCTAACATGCATGAAACATCCCCTTTGAATATTATCATGGGTCCGTTCATAATAACGATCCTACAACTTTGTGATTAATATATGATACAACTCCGTTACTTATGACCAAAAGCTCCTGACCCTTGAACCCTCAACTTCTGCCATTTCGCTCCTCAACCACCCAAATAAACACTGATACCTTAGTTGGGTACAAATGGCCACAGCCTTTTATTTATTCAAATCATGATTTTCCTGGACCTGGTCAGAAAGTAGCCCCATCAGCTGGACCATGATTCCATAGAGGTCGTCACTAACATGTAACTACGTCATCACGCATACGGTGGTTGGAGCCTAGTGATCAGCTGTGAGCGGCTCAGCTGTTTGGAAGTGTGAGCGGAGGGTTCCCCCATGTCGGCGTTCGTGCGCGCAGCCGTGTGCAGGAAGCCTCAATGGTGGATCAGCTGTTGAGCTTCTATTTTACATCTCACTTCTTCCCGAGTGCTGCGAGCTGCCGTCCGGGGACTCACTGTGTTGCGTCCCATTTTTATTCGGTCGTTGGACTGACCAGCTCGCACCTGGGATTGCAAGGAGCTTGCTTCTACTCTCATTTCCTGTGAGTCAGTGACATACTGTATGTTTGTGTGTTTTAAATACACGTATTTACCATTCATTCTTGTGCGCTGCGCCTCTTTTCTATTTGTTGAAGATCTTCTGTGGATCACCTTGGGAGAGCGGAGCCCCCCTGTGGTAACAGCAGCAAAGAAGTGGATGTCCTTTCAAATATACTTTTAATTTTCTCATCTGAACAGTTTGTGCGAGTGGGACTTCTTTCTACATTTATATACCATACACATTTTAAGTTATGGTGGGTGAAAAAGGCGACAAGAAACCTCCACTGTTAGCATATAGCCAATAAAGAATATCACTTGTGAGCACATTCACATGTCTTAGACAGGTCTGCAACCCTGCCTAACAACCATTATCACCTAGCATACAGTGCTCCCACTGCAGCAAGGGATTCTGGGAAATGACATGCAAATGAGCACACGTGTCACCTTTTGCCCGAAATCCATTTTTATATGGAACATATATGTATGTATGTGTATGTATGTATGTATGTATGTATGTATGTATGTATGTATATTTAGTTAAGTTATGGTGAGTAAAAAAAGTGACAAAAACCCTCCACAGCAAAGCATACAGTATAACACTGGCTATGCAAAGCTGAAGCAATGAGGATGGGTTTTACCATACTTAGTTAAGTGTAACCAACCCTACACTCATGAGACTCATTAAGGTCGAAACAGCTGTCTGTGGGTGGGTTTACTGGCTATGCATCTTAACCATGGCTGTGCTTAAAGCTGTGACCATGCAGCAAGCTTAAGCCTATAGGGAACCATGTTTAAAATGGTTTTGAAGCAAAAAGTGGCACTGTGTGCTCATTTGCATGTCATTTCCCAGAATCCCTTGCTGCAGTGGAAGTGCTGTGTGCTGGGTGATAATGGTGAAAGGCGGGGTTGCAGACCTGCCTAAGACATGCAAATGAGCATACAGTTATATTTCCATTTTATATATATACATGTATATGTATGTATGTATGTGTATATATATATATATATATATATATATATATATATATATATATATATATATATGTAGACATGCTGTAAAATGGTCTGCAGTTTCTTCTCCTGCTGGCAGTAAACCTGGTAAGTTACAGGGATGCCAGCAGTAATCATGGAGGTTTGCCCTCACACCCTGGTGAGGTGCCCTATGTATGGATGGGAGTGGCTACATACTCTGAGTCCACAGTTAGTTACATCAGAGATGTGCCTGCCTCCTGAGGTATATAAGGCACAGCACTGCCCAAAGTTAGTGTTGTTGTGTGGAGAATGTTGTGAAGGTGGTGGTGGAATCAAGGGGCCCACTAGTGCAGTAACTAGTGGCCCGTTTCTACATCAAGTAGTATCAAGCCTGATAAGGCCACACTGTGTCCAGGGACCTGGCACAGGGGTGATCTCCCTACGGGGAGAAGGGATCCCACTCCATTGGGAGGGCATACCTTTTAAAGGGACAGTATGGCGAGATGTGCGGCTGAGCAAACCGCTGCGAGGGGCAGTCTGTCCATACCATCATCAACAATAAAGATGCCATGTTCAAAGAGAACCCCACTGTGTGAGTGTGAAGTTACTCGTCAGTGGAAGGCACCACCAAGAAGGAGTTCTTCATCAGGACCATCTCCCTGCGGACGCATAGACCCTGATGAGGTGGAGGCGCTGCACATGATATAGGTAGGACTCGCACCCACTACCTCAGCTGCCTGTCTGGGTTGACAATCCCCTAACACCATCATGCGGGAGACTCAGGAGTCCTGTTGCCAACAGGTGCACCACCAGACACGACCATGTAATGGGGTTTGGTTAGACCACACGGGCCAATATGAGATTGGGTGGGTCAGACTAGAGGGAATACCCGTTACATTTGGAGGCGCTGCTGAGATACCTGTCAACAGGACAGGCTTTTGCTAGGCACACTGGGAAACAGGGAAAGTGTCTGCTGCCACTTTGTGCTACGTGGGACGGAGCCAGGGGTAGTCAAGGGTGCTGCTGGAGCTGCAGACCGCAAGGACGACCTGGGATCCTGCAAGGAGTTAGTGGGGCTGGAGAGGGGCTATAGCTGTCCTAGTCACCTTGAGGTAGTGCTAGTCGTGGGACGCCTAAAGGGATAAACTGGTAATGTAGTTCAGGAATCCTGGAGAGGGTCTGCGCTAGGCTAGCCAACAGTAGGTAGACGCCCAAGTACTGCATGGAAGAGCCAGAGTACTCTAGTCCATTCCAGACCACTTACCAAAGGGAGCACAGACTGGAAGGAAGGAGATACAGCAGACACAGAAAGAGTGAGCCTAGCCTGAGGTAGTGCAAACACGAGTCAGATCTACATTAGGTACACAAGGTGGTGCACAAGGCATTTTATTGTATCGGTGTGGCAGCTGCCCCGCGGAGAGGAGCTCCATGTACAATAACCCAATATACAGTGCTAAATTGGCGGCCGCAAGAATGGAGGATCCGCACGGTGCGGAAGGTCCAAGATGGAGGACGGAGGCCGATGAAGAGAGCGCCCATGGCATGTGTGCGGTTGAAGAGCAAGCTACAGAAGAGACTTTTGTGAGCCTGCTGTGGAATGGTGCGAAAGCTGTGGTTGCACCATGTTGGTCCTGCCTAGGACCATGGGGTACTAACTCTGAGGACAGTGAGGAGGACATTATTGTGAGATATGAGGAACGTGATGGACTTGCGTGTCAGTCGACGAACAAACAGTCAAACGCTACCTCAACTGTTAACAAGATTGACATTGCAAACCAAAATGGCGGTTCCCGCTTCCCTGGGACACCGCATGGGCCAGTTGCAGAAAATGTTGCAAATGCTCAACTTGCAGAGAGTTGGCCAGGAGTGGCGCCAACAGGAAAACCCCACCCTGGGGAGTTTGGCGCGAAAGCTGGAGCCGCGCCCTTCTGGACTATGACTAACTCAGCCCCTGTGCTGGGTCATCCTACCAATTTAAGGGACCTCCCCCTAATCTCAAACAGGGGGAGTGGTTTCCAGTTTTGGCGGATGCGGATGGAGAAAGCTGGAGGAGGGGTTGGCAAACCAGCCCCTGCACTTCAGTTGCGAGGAGCCAGTGAGCAGAACAGACCACTAGTGAGAGTGTTTCCTCTAGTGACTATGGCCTGCAAATCGGAAGAAGGGTCTTTGATATCTACCCATCCCTACTCGGCTCTAGGAGGCTTCTGATACTTCGAGTGGCGGGTACAGAGACAGTGGCATGCCTATGCCTACAGTGTCGCCTGCCGGGGTGTGCTGTGAGCAATACAGCGCGATGCGCACAATGTGGCCTGCAATATCTGTGGCCAATGCCCACATTCGTGTCGGTCCAGGCAGTAGAGGCCACGGGAGATGTCGCCATGCTATCGGCGGAACTCCCTGGTGCGCTCTGGAGGCTATCGGCGGAACTCCCTGGTGCGCTCTGGAGGGAGTCTACGGATCCCGGAGAAGGGATCGGGCTCGACCATTAAAACTGAGCCAGACGAGAGAAACGGTCACCGACACGGTGATAAAAGGGGGGCTCACCGTCAATCACCGAGCGGAATGCCCCGGCCTAATGCAAAGTTGGAGTCCTCAGATGAGGAACCTGCAAGTTCTACCACGGTGACGACCCGACCGCCGGTGAGCCACAGCAGCAGTACTATCAAGCGAGTGCCACTCACCTGTGTTGGCGGTGAACGGAGCAGAGTGTCGCCCATACAGTGGCAACCCGAGCGGCGAAGTCCCACGGCCGTAGTAACCAGCGGTTCCGATGGCGGCAGATCCACCCCGACACCACGGAGCGGTAAGCAAAGTCCATGCTTGTACCAGGCTCCGAGGGTGGCAGCGGCGGAGGAAGGACGGTGCCAGGCCCAAGCGGTGCCACAGCGGAAGAAGGCATTGCCGGACGTCGTCGTGGAGGAAGAGGTCTCGCTTGGGGACCCAACCCAAGATGGCGGCAATCCACATGTGTTCCAGGACGTTGTTTCAGGCGGCCAGAGCGGAGCCAACTGAGATATGACGGCTCCTCTTCGCTCGAGCAGTGTCCACCGGTCGCCAAGGTCGAAAAAGAGCGGGCGATCGATATGAAAGCCGGAGAGCAGTGAGACCGGAGAAGCGGAAAGCCCATGCGGTGGCACCGGACAAGGTAGCGGTGAAGAGCGGGTCGTAGCCCCGCGAATACCTACTGTCCGGCCCTATGCCCAATCCCCGGCCCAAGCTAGACCCCAGGCCCTAGTTAAAGCCCCGGCCCCAATCACCTTTTCCTTTGGCTCCTCATCGAGTTTAGGGATGTCAGGGGATTCCCGGGTCACCTCCGAAGAACGGACTGGGGGCAGCTTGGACTATGTTACATCCGACAATGGTTCGGTGGGCGGAGGGAGGTACACTCGCCAGGTATCCGTGTCCAGTGACTGTCCGAGTACTGTCAGTGTCACTATCGCTAGTCAGAACAGGAAGTCAGAGTATAAGGCCCAGTCAGAATGTACTTCCGGCATCTCCTCAGGGGGTGTACCAGAAGGGGAAGATTTAGCCGAGACGTCCCTAGAAGAGATTAAGGAGACCCGATGGTGAGCCCCCTTATTTGAGGGATACGAGGCCTGGCTAGATAGAACCAGGTTCATCCTAGAGCGGGATGGGGTGGTAGACTATTGGTGGGCCAAGGGAGAGTTTACCGAGGAGGATCGGTTGAAAGCCATGCAGGACCGGTGGTATGACATTAGTCGAGGGCTAATAGAGCCATTGGGTCCAAGCAAATTGGAAGATCCGGCAGAACCGGACAAACCCCTGTCATGGGTGCTGCCAGGGAGGGCGGGTAACACCAAGCTAATAAGGGCCAGTCGAGCGGAAAGGGCCATCGTAGCCAAGTACAAAAGCTCGCATGGGCTAGAGTACCCCTATGTCCCCGAACCCCTCATGCAGGAGATAGAGGATCAGAGGGATAGGTGGCTACGAAAAAACATAGAAATGTACATGGTAAATAAGGGGGGCGCGATTACTGGGCGCCGAGCGGAAGAGAGGATAGCTCAGCTCATGTGCGTATGGAGTATCGGGCGCAGTATATACATGCACAAGGCTGTATATAAACCTGAGAGTGGGTTGCCCCGGGAATATAGTATCACTGTGACGGACATGGCAGGTAGGGAGGTGAAGAAACCAGATCCTCGCCACTATTATTAGGTAGACAGAATAGTGAGGTCTGTTTCTAACATGATCGCCCTCTGCTGGTCAGTGAGCACTACACCTTTGATAATTATGAAAACAGTAATGTTGTTTTGATTAATTATGTGTTCCATTTTACAGTGCTTCCTGGAAAAAGGTACACCAAATTTAGGTCCCAGCCGGGGCGGTGGGGATTCACCAGGGGGAGATTGTAGCCATGCTGTAAAATGGTCTGCAGTTTCTTCTCTTGCTGGCAGTAAACCTGGTAAGTTACAGGGATGCCAGCAGTAATCATGGAGGTTTGCCCTCACACCCTGGTCAGGTGCCCTATGTATGGATGGGAGTGGCTACATACTCTGAGTCCACCGTTAGTTACATCAGAGATGTGCCTGCCTCCTGAGGTATATAAGGCACAGCACTGCCCAAAGTTAGTGTTGTTGTGTGGAGAATGTTGTGAAGGTTGCAGTGGAATCAAGGGGCCCACTAGTGCAGTAACTAGTGGCCTGTTTCTACATCAAGTAGTATCAAGCCTGATAAGGCCACACTGTGTCCAGGGACCAGGCACAGGGGTGATCTCCCTATGGGGAGAAGAGATCCCACTCCATTGGGAGGGCGTACTTTTTCAAGGGACAGTATGGCGAGATGTGCGGCTGAGCAAACCGCTGCGATGGGCAGTCTGTCCATACCATCATCAACAATAAAGATGCCCTGTTCAAAGAGAAGTGTGAAGTTACTCGTCAGTGGGAGGCACCACCAAGAAGGAGTTCTTCATCAGGACCATCTCCCTGCGGACGCATAGACCCTGATGAGGTGGAGGCGCTGCACATGATATAGGTAGGACTCGCACCCACTACCTCAGCTGCCTGTCTGGGTTGACAATCCCCTAACACCATCATGCGGGAGACTCAGGAGTCCTGTTGCCAACAGGTGCACCACCAGATACGACCATGTAATGGGGTTTGGTTAGACCACACGGGCCAATAGAGATTGGGTGGTCAGACTAGAGGGAATACCTTTATATATATATATATATATATATATATATATATATATATATATTTTTTTTTTTATAATATATATTATATATATATAATATATATATTATGGCACAGTGCGCTCATTGGCATTCATTTCCAAGAATCCCTTGCAGCAGTGGAAGCACTGTATGCTAGGTGATAATGGTGAAATGCATGGTTGTAGACCTATCTAAGACATGTGAATGTGCTTACAAGTGATCTTTTTATTTGCTATATGCTATACGGTGGAGGTTTTTTGTCACCTTTTTCACCCACCATAACTTATATATAAAAAATAAAAATGATATATATTTTTTTTTAACTTAGATCCACAACAAATCAGGAACTGAGAAAATAGATGTTTGTTTTATTTTTAAAGTAGGGCAAGAGTCCAAACTTTATGCATGAATTTCTTTTGAAATTAGTTTATTCCATGATGCTGGTTGGCACAAACATTAAAAAGGATTAGGAGCAGTATCACATGAAGCTAATTACAGTGACAAGTACTTTAAAATCAGGCTGATTTCTAATTGAAGATGACAACACATGTGCAATAAAGTTATATTACCCACTCTAATTCCAATCTCTAGATGGACATCAACATTTGAATGTAGTAACCTATGTTAGTCAAAATACAAGATACTGTATGTATATCAGAACTGTAACATTATATGGATGTGATAGACATATAGGGCCATATTTACAAAGCAGTGCTACTCCATAACACACCTTATAGCTGAGTCACTTGAATGGACTGCACTGCAAGGTGACTTCTGGGACTGGAAGGTGTCTTACAAATAACACAGAAGGTTTAACATGGCATCACACAGAGGAAAAAAGAATTACAATACTGGTCAATTATCTCTATTTTCCCATGATAAATGCTATTCCATCACAGTGCAAGCAAAACCACCAAAAGGAGGGGTGGAGGTGGGGAGAGAATCAGGACTGTAGTGTCCAGCCTTAAACAGTAACCACAAATAATGTACCTTTAAGAGAAATGAGGTAGACAATAGGTGACATGGTAGCTACTGTATCTTGCAAGGCGGAGTTCTAACCTGCTGGTGTTGCAGATAGACACAGCTCTATGCAACTCCTGAGGCATATTATTAAATACTCTGTTATGTTAAATAAACAAGTTTGGTTCATACATACCTATGTCTAGGAAGTGTGCTTGGGAGAAAGTAATGAATTGTTTCAGTATAACTGAGAGCATAACAATGGCGATGAGCAATGGATAAGATACCTAGAATAAAGGACAGATAACTGTTTTAAGACAAGGTAAAAAAAATATCTGTAGAAGCCTTGTGGGATCCTACTCAAGTCTTGGGGCTAATAGGAGGTAATGGGTTCATTTCCCATGGCCTAATGTTGAATATTCCATGTAACATATTTCATGTGCCAGTTTAAAGTCAGGTGCATAGCCACTCCCTGCTTCTGGAAGTTGCCAGAAGAGTCACCCGGCAGGGGATGACTCTGTCTAAGTTAAGACCACCCCTTAATTTGCTCAGTAACTGAGAAAGGGGTAAAGGTTATACATATTTGGGACCTATGTTTTTTTCCCTCAGATACCAGGAGAAATCAGAGGAGGGGATCCCATCTGTACATAGTGTACGTCTGTCTGTAACTAAGTGTGTTAGTGTCAAGATCCCCTTTTGTTATTTTCCAATGAGGGAACAGTGTCACTCCGAAAGTATATAGGGCCCTTCTATATGGTCCTGAGGCATGTTCCACCCACAAGAGGGGATGGACATAGGAGGCTACTCAGCTACATAGCCCATAGGAGGCTACTCAGCAAGGGCCTCAGAGTATCACCCCAGAGTAGCTCCGATAGGGTGATAGGGTGAGCATTTCTATGTAAGAGGGCACCCTGCCTAGGGATCCTAATGGAGGTAAGAACAGCCACATTCACAAAGGCAGTGCGAGGCCTTAAAGTGACAGCAAAGGGAAAGTATGTGCCTCTTTGGGGGATGCTGCCTGAGCACCCCAAGAAAGACGTTTTTGTACGTGTTCCAGTTAATAAAGTTCAAGAAAAGTTCCTGGCGACTGCCAACTATTTATTTGGTCACTATACAAGGCCTACACGAATTTCCAGCACCCTGAGATAGAAGGTAACGATGAGCATCACACACACACACACACACACACACACACACACACACACACACACACACACACACACACACACACACACACACACACACACACACACACACACACACACACACACACACACACACACTCACACACACACACACACACACACACACACACACACGTAAAACGTCCCAACGGGGGTAGGGTTTGTGTGTGTGTTGTGTGTGTGTGTGTGTGTGTGTGTGTGGTGTGTGTGTGTGTGTGTGTGTGTGTGTGTGTATGTCTCTCGTTACCTTCTATCTCAGGGTGCTGGAAATTCGTGTAGGCCTTGTATAGTGACCAAATAAATAGTTGGCAGTCGCCGGAACTTTTCTTGAACTTTATTAACTGGAACACGTACAAAAACGTCTTTCTTGGGGTGCTCAGGCAGCATCCCCCAAAGGGCACATACTTTCCTTGCTGTCACTTTAAGGCCTCGCACTGCCTTGTGAATGTGCTGTTCTTACCTCCATTAGGATCCCTAGGCAGGGTGCCCTCTTACATAGAAATGCTCACCTATCACCCTATCGGAGAGCTACTCTGGGGTGATACTCTGAGGCCCTTGCTGAGTAGCCTCCTATGGGCTATGTAGCTAGTAGCCTCCTATGTCCATCCCCTCTTGTGGGTGGAACATGCCTCAGGACCATATAGAAGGGCCCTATATACTTCGGAGTGACACTGTTCCCTCATTGGAAAATAACAAAAGGGATCTTGACACTAACACACTTTTACAGACAGACGTACACTATGTACAGATGGGATCCCCTCCTCTGATTTCTCCTGGTATCTGAGGAAAAAAACATAGGTCCCAAATTGTATAACCTTTACCCCTTTCTCAGTTACTGAGCAAATTAAGGGTGGTCTTAACTTAGACAGAGTCATCCCCTGCGGGTGACTCTTCTGGCAACTTCCAGAAGCAGGGAGTGGCTATGCACCTGACTTTAAACTGGCACATGAAATATGTTACATGGAATATTCAACATTAGGCCATGGGAAATGAACCCATTACCTCCTATTAGCCCCAAGACTTGAGTAGGATCCCACAGGCTTCTACAGATATTTTTTTACCTTGTCTTAAAACAGTTATCTGCCTTTATTCTAGGTATCTTATCCATTGCTCATCGCCATTGTTATGCTCTCAGTTATACTGAAACAATTCATACTTTCTCCCAAGCACACTTCCTAGACTAGGTATGTATGAACCAAACTTGTTTATTTAACATAACAGAGTATTTAATAATATGCCTCAGGAGTTGCATAGAGCTGTGCTATCTGCAACACCAGCAGGTTAGAACTCCGCCTTGCAAGATACAGTAGCTACCATGTCACCTATTGTCTACCTCATTCTCTTAAAGGTACATATTATTGTGTGGTTACTGTTTAAGGCTGGACACTACGTCCTGATTCTCTCCCCACCTCCACCCTCCTTTTGGGTGGTTTTGCTTGCACGTGATGGAATAGCATTTATCATGGGAAAATAGAGATAATTGACCAGTATTGTAATTCTTTTTTCCTCTGTGTGATGCCATGTTAAACCTTCTGTGTTATTGTAAGACACCTTCCAGTCCCGAAGTCACCTGCAGTGCAGTCCATTCAAGTGACTCAGCTTAAGGTGTGTTATGGAGTAGCACTGCTTTGTAAATATGGCCCTATATGTCTATCACATCCATATAATGTTACAGTTCTGATATTACATACAGTATCTTGTATTTTGACTAACATAGGTTACTACATTCAAATGTTGATGTCCATCTAGAGATTGGAATTAGAGTGGGTAATATAACTTTATTGCACATGTGTGTCATCTTCAATTAGAAATCAGCCTGATTTTTAAAGTACTTGTCACTGTAATTAGCTTCATGTGATACTCGCTCCATCCTTTTTAATGTTTGTGCCAACCAGCATCATGGAATAAACTATTTCAAAAGAAATTCATGCATAAAGTTTGGACTCTTGCCCTACTTTAAAAATAAAACAAACATCTATTTTCTCAGTTCCTGATTTGTTGTGGATCTAAGTTAAAAAAAAATTATATCATTTTTATTTTTTATATATAAGTTATGGTGGTGAAAAGGTGACAAAAAACCTCCACCGTATAGCATATAGCAAATAAAAAGATCACTTGTAAGCACATTCACATGTCTTAGATAGGTCTACACCATGCATTTCACCATTATCACCTAGCATACAGTGCTTCCACTGCTGCAAGGGATTCTTGGAAATGACATGCAAATGAGCGCACTGTGCCATATATATATATATATATATATATATATATAGATATATATAAAAAAAATATATATATATATATATATATATATATATATAATATATATAACGGGTATTCCCTCTAGTCTGACCCACCCAATCTCATATTGGCCGTGTGGTCTAACCAAACCCCATTACATGGTCGTATCTGGTGGTGCACCTGTTGGCAACAGACTCCTGAGTCTCCCGCATGATGGTGTTAGGGGATTGTCAACCCGACAGGCAGCTGAGGTAGTGGGTGCGAGTTCCTACCTATATCATGTGCAGCGCCTCCACTCATCAGGTCTATGCGTCCGCAGGGAGATGGTCCTGATGAAGAACTCCTTCTTGGTGGTGCCTCCCACTGACGAGTAACTTCACACTTCTCTTTGAACAGGGCATCTTTATTGTTGATGATGGTTGGACAGACTGCCCATCGCAGCGTTTGCTCAGCCGCACATCTCGCCATACGTCCTTGAAAAAGTACGCCCTCCCAATGGAGTGGGATCTCTTCTCCCCATAGGGAGATCACCCCTGTGCTGGTCCCTGGACACAGTGTGGCCTTATCAGGCTTGATATACTTGATGTAGAAAACAGGCCACTAGTTACGCACTAGTGGGCCCCTTGATTCCACTGCAACCTTCACAACAATTCTCCACACACACACACTAACTTTGGGCAGTGCTGTGCCTTATATACTCAGGAGGCAGGCACATCTCTGATGTAACTAACGGTGGACTCAGAGTATGTAGCCACTCCCTCCATACATAGGGCACCTGACCAGGTTGTGAGGGCACAACCCCATGATTACTGCTGGCATCCCTGTAACTTACCAGGTTTACTTGCCAGCAAGAGAAGAAACTGCAGACCATTTTACAGCATGGCTACAATCTCCCCCTGGTGAATCCCCACCGCCCCGCTGGGACCTAAATTTGGTGTACCTTTTCCAGGAAGCACTGTAAATGGAACACATAATTAATCAAAACAACATTACTGTTTTCATAATTATCAAAGGTGTAGTGCTCACTGACCAGCAGAGGGCGATCATGTTAGAAACAGACCTCACTATTCTGTCTACCTAATAATAGTGGCGAGGATCTGGTTTCTCTCACCTCCCTACCTGCCATGTCCGTCACAGTGATACTATTTCCCGGGGCAACCCACTCTCAGGTTTATATACAGCCTTGTGCATGTATATACTGCGCCCGATACTCCATACGCACATGAGCTGAGCTATCTCTCTTTCCGCTCGGCGCCCAGTAATCGCCGCCCCCCTTATTTACCATGTACATTTCTATGTTTTTTCGTAGCCACCTATCCCTCTGATCCTCTATCTCCTGCATGAGGGGTTCGGGGACATAGGGGTCTCTAGCCCATGCGAGCTTTTGTACTTGGCTACTATGGCCCTTCCCGCTCGACTGGCCCTTATTAGCTTGGTGTTACCCGCCCTCCCTGGCAGCACCCATGACAGGGGTTTGTCCGGTTCTGCCGGATCTTCCAATTTGCTTGGACCCAATGGCTCTATTAGCCCTCGACTAATGTCATACCACCGGTCCTGCATGGCTTTCAACCGATCCTCCTCGGTAAACTCTCCCTTGGCCCACCAATAGTCTACCACCCCATCCCTCTCTAGGATGAAACCTGGTTCTATCTAGCCAGGCCTCGTATCCCTCAAATAAGGGGGCTCACCATCGGGTCTCCTTAATCTCTTCTAGGGACGTCTCGGCTAAATCTTCCCCTTCT
This sequence comes from Ascaphus truei, assembly GCA_036426205.1. Taxonomy (NCBI): domain Eukaryota; kingdom Metazoa; phylum Chordata; class Amphibia; order Anura; family Ascaphidae; genus Ascaphus; species Ascaphus truei. The sequence goes on along the minus strand of WSYH01000599.1, from coordinate 29,959 downwards.
GGTGACACCCCCTGAGGAGATGCCGGAAGTACATTCTGACTGGGCCTTAACTCTGACTTCCTGTTCTGACTAGCGATAGTGACACGACAGTACTCGGACAGTCACTGGACACGGATACCTGGCGAGTGTACCTCCCTCCGCCCACGAACCATTGTCGGATGTAACATAGTCCAAGCTGCCCCCAGTCCGTTCTTCGGAGGTGACCCGGGAATCCCCTGAATCCCTAAACTCGATGAGGAGCCAAAGGAAAAGGTTATTGGGCGGGGCCGGGGCTTTAACTAGGGCCTGGGGTCTAGCTTGGGCCGGGATTGGTCATAGGGCCGACAGTAGGTATTCGCGGGGCTACGACCCGCTCTTCACCGCTACCTTGTCCGGTGCCACCGCATGGGCTTTCCGCTTCTCCGTCTCACTGCTCCCGCTTTCATATCGATCGCCCGCTCTTTTTCGACCGTTCACCGTGGACACACTGCCTCGAGCGAAGAGGAGCCGTCATATCTCAGTTTGCTCCGCTCTGGCCGCCTGAAACAACGTCCTGGAAACACATGTGGATTGCCGCCATCTTGGGTTGGGTCCCCAAGCGAGACCCTCTTCCTCCACGACGACGTCCGGCAATGCCTTCTTCCGCTGTGGCACCGCTTGGGCCTGGCACGTCCTTCCTCCCGCCGCTGCCAACTCGCGACTGGAGCCTGTACAAGCATTGGACTTTGCTTAACCACTCCGCTCGTGTGTCGGGGTGGATCTGCCGCCATCGGAACCGCTGGTTACTACGGCCGTGGGACTTCGCCGCTCGGGTGCCACTGTATGGCGACACTCTGCTTCCGTTCACCGCCAACACAGGTGAGTGGCACTCGCTTGATAGTACTGTCTGTCTGTGTGCGTCACCGGCGGTCGGGTCGTCACCGTGGTAGAACTTGCAGGTTCCTCTCATCTGAGGACCCACTTTGCATTAGGCCGGGGCATTCCGCTCGGTGATGACGGTGAGCCCCCCTTTTATCACCGTGTCGGTGAGCTCGATCCTCGCGTCCTGGCTCAGTTTTATGGTCGAGCCCGATCCCTTCGCGCGGATCCGTAGACTCCCTCCAGACGCACCAGGGAGTTCCGCCCATAGCCTCCAGAGCGCACCAGGGAGTCCCGATAGCATGGCGACATCTCCCTGGCCGTCTACTGCCTGGACTCGACACGAATGTGGGCATTGGCACACAGATATTGGCATGGCCACATTGTGCGCATCGCGCTGTATTGCTCACAGCACACCCCGGCAGGGCGACACTTGTTAGGCTAGGCTGCCACTGTCTCTGTACCCGCCACTCGAATGTATCAGAAGCCTCCTAGAGCGAGTAGGGATGGGTAGATATCAAAGAACCCTTCTTCCGATTTGCAGGCCATGTCACTAGAGGAAACACTCTCACTAGTGGTTGTTTCTGCCACTGGCTTCTCGCACTGAAGTGCAGGGGCGGTTTTCCACCCCTCCTCCACTTTCTCCATCCGCATGCCGCCAAAACTGGAAAACCACTCCCCCTTTTGAGATTAGGGGGAGGTCCTTAAATTGGTAGGATGACCAGCACAGGGGCTGAGTTAGTATAGTCCAGAAGGGCGCGGCTCAGCTTCGCGCCAAACTCCCAGGGTGGGGTTTTCTGTTGGCGCCAACTCCTGGGCCAACTCTCTGCAAGTTGAGCATTTTGCAACAATTTTCTGCAACTGGCCATGCGGTGTCCCAGGGAAGCGGGGAAACCGCCATTTGGTTTGCAATGTCAATCTTGTTAACATTGAGGGTAGCGTTTTGACTGTTTGTTCGTCGACTGACACGCAAAGTCCATCAACTTCCTCATATCTCCAATAATGTCCTCCTCACTGTCCTCAGATTAGTACCCCATGGTCCTAGGCAGGCCAACATGGTGCAAACCACAGCTTTCGCACCATTCCACAGCAGGCTCACAAAAGTCTCTTCTGTAGCTTGCTCTTCAACCGCACACATGCCATGGGCGCTCTCTCTCATCGGCCTCCGTCCTCCATCTTGGACCTTCCGCACCGTGCGGATCCTCATTCTTGCGGAGCCCAATTTGCACTGTATATTGGGTTATTGTACATGGAGCTCCTCTCCGCGGGGCAGCTGCCACACACGATACAATAAAATGCCTTGTGCACCCTGTGTAACAATGTAGATCTGACTCTTGTTTGCACTACCTCAGGCTAGGCTCACTCTTCTGTGTCTGCTGTTCTCCTTCCTTCCAGTCTGTGCTCCTTGGTAAGTGGTCTGGAATGTACTAGAGTACTCTGGCTCTTCCATGCAGTACTTTGGGCGTCTACCTACTGTTGCTAGCCTAGCGCAGACCCTCCCAGTGATTCCTGAACTACTATTACCATGTATCTCTTTAGGCGTCCCACGACTAGCACTACCACTACCTCAAGGTGACTAGGACAGCTATAGCCCGTCTCCACCGCCCCACTACTCCTTGCAGGTCCCAGGTCGTCCTTGCGGTCTGCAGCTCCAGCAACACCCTTGACTACCCCTGGGCTCCGTCCCACTTAGCACAAGTGCAGCAGAGACAACTTTCCCCTGTTTCCCAGTGTGCCTAGCACAAGTCCGTCCTGTTGACAGGTATCTTTCAGCAGCGCCTCCAAATGGTACGGCGTATTCCCTCTAGTCTGACCCACCAAATCTATATTGGCCCGTGGGTCTAACCAAACCCCATTACATGGGTCGTGTCTGGGTGGTGCACCTGTTGGCAACAGGACTCCTGAGTCTCCCGCATGATGGTGGGTTTAGGGATTGTCAACCCAGACAGCCAGCTGAGGTTAGTTGGGTGAGTCGTTCCTACTTATCATGTGCAGCGCCTCCACCTCATCAGGGTCTATGCGTCCGCAGGGAGATGGTCCTGATGAAGAACTCCTTCTTGTGGTGGGGCCTTACCTGACGCGTAACTTCACACTCACACGTGGGGTTCGTCTTTGCACATGGCCTCTTTATGTTGTGAGGTATTGACAGACTGGCCCTCGCGCGGTTTTGCTCAGCCGCATCATCTCCGCCATACTGGCCCTTGTTAAAAGGTATGCCCCCAATGGTAGTGGGAGTCCCTTCTCCCGTAGGGAGATCACCCGTGCCGGTCCCCTGGACACAGTGTGGCCTTATCAGGCTTGATACTACTTGACTGTAGAAAACGGGCCACTATTAGCACTAGTGGGCCACTTGATCCACCCACCTCACAACATTCTCCACACAACAACACTAACTTTGGGCAGTCTGTGCCTTATATACCTTCAGGAGGCAGGTCAATCCTGATGTTAACTAACTGTGGACTCAGAGTACTGTAGCCACTCCATGCCATACATGGCACCTCACCAGGGGTTGTAGGGCAAACCTCCATGGCATTACTGCTGGCATCCCGTAAACTTACAGCGTGTTTACTGCCAGCAGGAGAAGAAACTGCAGACCTTTACAGCATGTTACATATATAATATATATATATATATATTCATATATTATATATATCATGTTACTATATATATATATAATATAGATCATAGTATAATATACACATACATAATACTATACATGTTAAATATATATAAAAAATGGAACTATAACTGTATAAGCAATTTGATGTTTAGGCAGGTTCTCAACCCCGCCCTTCACACCATGTATCCACCCAGCACACGCACTTCCACTGCAGCCAAGGGATTCTGGGAAAAATGACATGCAAATGAGCACACAGTGCCACTTTCGTGCTCAAACCATTTTTAAACCAGGTTCCTAATAGGCTTAAGCTGCCTTCAGTCACATCTTTCAAGCACAGCCATGTGTTAAGATGCATTAGCCAGTAAACCCACCCACAGACCCGTTTCGACCTTATGAGTACTCATAGTGTGAGGGTTGGTTACAACTTAATAAGTATTGTTAAAACCCCTCCTCATTGCTTTCAGTCTTTGACATACCAGTGTTATAGCTGGTATGCTTTGCTGTGGGAGTTTTTGTCACTTTTTTTACTCAATAACTTAAACTAAACTTTACATACTGACATACATACATACATACTACATAATAACATACATAATATAGGTTCATATAAAATGATTTCGGGCAAAGTAACACGTGGCTCATTTGCATGTCCATTCCCAGGAATCCACCTGCTGCAGTGGGAGCACTGATGGCTTAGGTGATAAGTGGTTTTAGGCAGGGTTGCAGACCGGTACCTAAGGAACATGTGAATGTGCTAACACAAGTGATATTCTTATTGGCTAATGCTAAAGTGGAGGTTTTGCTTCGCTTTTTCCCCACCATGACTTAAAATGTGTATGATATAAAGTAGAAGAAGTCACCACCTCGCACAAACTGTTCAGATGAAAAATAAAAGTAATATTTGAAAGGTACATCCACTCTCTTTGCTGCTGTTACCACAGGGGGCTCCGCTCTCCCAAGTTGATCCAACAGATCTTCAACAATAGAAAAGAGGCGCACGCCAAGAATGAATGAGTAAATACGGTATTTAAAACACACAAACATACGAGTGTCAACTGAACTCAAAGGAAATGATGTAGAAGCAAGCTCCATTGGCAATCCCAGGGTGCGAGACGGTCGGTCCAACGACCGTAATACAAGGGATGGCGCAATACAGTGAGTCCCGGACGCAGCTCGCAGCACTGGAAAGAAGTGAGGATGTAATAGAAGCTCAAACAGCTGGATCCAAGCATTGAGGCTTCCGCACACGGTGCTGCGCACGGAACGCGCGACATGGGGGAAACCCTCCGCTCACACTTACACAAACAGCTGTAGGCCGCTCACAGCTGATCACTAGGCTCCAACCACCGTTATGACGGATGAACGTAGTTACATTGTTAGTGACGACCTCTATGGAATCATGGTCCAGCTGATGGCGTTACTTTCTGACTCAGGTGCCAAGGAAAATCATGATTTGAAATAAATAAAAGGCTCTGTGGACGCCATTTGTACCCAACTAAGGTATCAGTGTTTTAGTGTTGGGTGGGTTGAGAGCGAAAATGGCAGACAGATTGAGGTTAAGGGGTCAGGAGCCTTTTGGTCATAAGTACGAGTTGTATCAGATATTAATCACACAGTTGTAGGAGTTTATATACGGACCCTGATAATATCAAAAGGGAGGTTTATCATTAGATTTGCAGTTCTGCAAAAAAAAAAAAGCAAAGCGGATTGAATATTTATGAAATCTACCTGTTAAGTTCAACGCTGGGCGATTCAGAAATCCACTTCACATTTCCAAGGGCTCCGTCATCTGCATAGTAAAACGAAGTGTATAGTTGGGAACTAATAAGTAGAGGTAACAGTACATGCGATTGGTCGGTAAGCAAGCTCATACTCTTTGCTAACCTCACAAAGTAACTTCAAATCGCTTTCCCGTTCCCAGCAAATGAAATATGTATCCCCATCTCTCAAATTTTTCTAGGCATTTTGCCTGAATATGGTATGGTGGCCTCAGTACACGTTTGCCTTATTTGTCACTACTCGAAAAAGAAAGTAAAATATAGCTTTCCTCAGTGAAGGTTGTGCCCATATCTTAGTTATTAATAAAACCGTTACATGCAGCGGGGCCGTTATGAAACAAATCACGGAGCCGTTTTCGTGTGTTCGTGCCGTATTCCACTCGTCATTAACGTGGCCAATCGCCCTCGAGGCAGCGACGTGTTGCTCGCGGTGCGCTTTTTTGAATTTCATTCATGGATCTGTTTTCTTTGTTCATGAAAAATGAACGGAATTGTAATGTGTCCAGTACTGTTGCTACTGTGATCAATTTCAGGTGTTTAAAAACCAGACACTAAATGCCTGTTCTGCACTCGTGTCTTAAGGCGGTACGGTTGGAAGAATCAGCGCCATGGACATGGTAGTTGTCCTAGTATACACCCGTGTGAAGTGTTCGAAACGTCCGCTGCAATCTGTAATGCTTGTGACAATCTAACTCATGCTGTATTTCAATCAATTAGATAGACCACTGTTAAATTACTAAATAAACTAAGCTGCGGTGTATTTTTTAATTTAAGTTAGAGCACCAATGCAATAAACATGCTGAAAAAACATGTAGTTTGTTTAAAACATGTTTTTTCTCTTTATTTGGTTCCCCTATCACAATTTATTGTTACGGTCTACTTTACTCTAAATGACTACATTTGTGTTATAATACATACTGTAATAATCTACTGTAGACCCTGATTTACCACCACACTACAGACATGTGAGGTGCCATATTGTAATAAATGTCAAAACATTTTTTGTAGTAGTCAATGTTTGCACATATATCAGTACCAACGATGGTCGCTTCTTTCTTTCCAATATTTATTTCTTGCTTATGTCTGTGTAAATAATCTAGCATTTCAATTTGTTCAGCACAATGTATAAATTTGTTCTGCTTGTCTATTTATAGACTGGCTTCCACTTGAGGCTCTATTTGATGTCCTGAACGTGTCAAATAATACTTTATATAATAAATTTCTCTCTCTCTCCTCTCTCTTCTCTCTCTCTCCTCTCTCTCTTCTCCTCTCTCTTTTTAATATATTATATATATATATTTCACGTTTTTGTTGCCCTGCCCTGACCCACCCAATCCTCACATTGGGCCCCTGTGGTCTAACTGACTGTTCCCCATTACAGTGTTGTAGTGTCTGGTGGTTCACCTGTTGGCAACAGGACTCTGAGTCTCCCGCATGATGGTGTTTGGTGAGGAAACCCGTCAGACAGGCAGCTGATTAGTGTGCTGAGTCTCCTCACCTAGTTCCAGTTCAGCGCCTCCACCTCATCAGGGTCCCTGCTTCCGCCAAGGGGATGATCCTGTTGAGCAACTCCTCCGTTTTGCTGCCTCTCTTTACATTCACTCACCATTACCCTAGAGGGTTTTTCTGATTGAGACAGCTTTATTGTCTTGAGTGGGCTAGCTGCCCCTCGCAGTAGATTTCTTATCCACTCATTCTGTCGTCCGTCCTCCCTTTAAAGGTGTAATAATCTCCTTAATAGGGATTCCTACCCCAGGGATAACTGCCCTGTGCCAGTCCTGACACAGTCTCCTCTTCAGTTTACTATAACAGACCTCGACCGTGAACTAAGACTAGAAACTTGAGCAAGACTAGATACTCCTCTATCCAAACTCCTTCCAGAACTGGTACTAGCACTAGAAGCTAACTTTTAAGACCAGTGCTGTGCCTATTAACTCCTGAGGCTGGACAACAGCCCGCTGACATCACTAACCATGGAGTCAGAGCATTGACCAGTCCATCCATACACAGTGGCAACCCCACGCGGGTTTGCAGGGCAAACCCTCCATAATTACTGCTGGCAATAGCCCACACTTACCAGGCCTTACTGCCAACAGGAGGATATATGACTGTAAGGCATTGTTAGCATGACCGCTACATATATATATATATATATATATATATATAATATATTATATATATATATATAATTATGTAACAGTGTTTCCCCCACCCATCGCAGATAGGGGGCCATTACATATACCGGCTGGCAACAGGAGGGCTGAGTCGGCCGCGTCTATGGTAGTGGGAACACAGGAAACAGGCTTCTGGGGTTCATCCCACATATCTATTTAGCAGTGCAGAACCTCCATCTGCCTGACTCCAGAACTGAAGGTGATCTTCCACGTAAATTTATTTTCTCTCCCCAGCCCAGTAAGGTCCACACACCAGGCAGGAGGTACAGTATAATTGCAAACAGGAATGGGTTTATGACTACACTCTGAAGTAACCGTTACACAGCAAGTCTTTCTGCCGGATACAGTAGTATGTCAGTATTCACTGGTGATGTCCCCGTAGACCTGCCACGATGGAGCCGAAGGGCACCGAGCCATCCTACTCTTCCCCCTCGCCTACAGAGGTGGAGTATAGTACACACACTCAACTCTCCCCCCCAAGCGGAAAAGCACATGGGAAGGCCCCCAATCTCAGGTTACCATTTGTGACCCTTTCCTCATAGGAAGGAACAACACTAAGTAGGTTGTCCCTGCCCTTAAGTGACAGCCAGAAGGTGGGGCACCCCCCGTGTCCCAGCTACAACAGGAATATACCACCCTCTTTCGTGACTCAAGTGCATGCCAAAGGTGAGGGGAAAACAGCATACCAATTTAGGGCACCTGAAGTACCGAGGGTTTACGCACAGCCCATTGGGTAGATATAGTCAGTGGGTGGCCTGTACACTATATCTAATATATATATAGATATATCATATATATATATATATTATATATATATATATATAAAACCTAACACACACACCCACACACACCCACTTCAGCTCTATTTATATACAACACAGCACACTGTCGCTACAAACAAACCTACAGCCCCACGCCTGATCAATAAAACCGTAAGGTGACTTAACATAGAGGGTGAGACGTCTGCCCCGTTGAGAATGGTTAGCTCACGTCTGTGAACTGTCAAACCTGCAAGAGGTGTCCCCTAGCCTTCCACTACTCCACCCAGGGCTTTCCATTTCCTTGTAATGTTCTGTCATTTTGATGCGATTTGTACTTAATAATTGGCATTTCTTTAAGTACTTTAAGCCACAAATAAACTACTGTTTTTTTTGCGTGTTCAGTTTTTTGCGTGTTCTTTCTTCTTTAGTGTCCATTGTCCTAATGAGATCTTGGATGTCCTTGTCAACCTCCTGCTACAATGATCAGTCATCATTTAAGAGAACAGTGATATATTACTTTGTTTAAATATGGTTAACATGGTATATCAGGTGTTTTTAAAGATATAAAAAAATGAAGTCCGTATGAAAAGTCGAAGTGATATTTTTCAATAGTTTTTCGTTAGTGTTGTGCAATAACAATTATCCCTCCTTTTTAAATAAACGTGTTAAGGGAAGGTCAACACCTGGGTAATCAGCTGAACCCTGTTATAACGCGGTGCGTGGGTCCCACATATTGCACCGCATTATAAACTGGATCGCGAAAAAAAATGGCGTGGGGGGAGTGGGTAGTGCGGCGCCTAGCAGGAGCAGTACATGGACGATCACCGGCATCAAGAGAGGAAGGAGGTGTTGTGGTTATAGGAGGGTATAGGAGGAGGTAGGCGCAGATGCAGCTATTACAACATTAAGTTTCTTTTGTCGTGGTCTTGCAGAAAATAACATTGTGTTTGAAGTCACATCAACTGCCTGACTGAACTTGCAGAGAGCACAGAGATTGTAGCTTTATCCTCTCGTGGAACATCTGAGCTGGCACAGAGCCTTTGAATGTAACTTTTCTGCAGTGGGGAGCAGTGATATCACTGATGCCTCTGAATTCACAAGCATATGTTTCAAATCTCTCGGATTAATACAGACCTATGGGAGTAATCTTGTTTCCTTTCCAAATTGTTCCATAAAAACCCCTGCTTCATTTATACTTGACTGAAGCAATAATTACTATGTTACTATTGGGATTAAGAAGTTGTCTGTGTGACTTTGTATTCATGTTTAAATCAGTCCTTAGCTAGCAATAGTTAGAAAGTTCAGCAAGTAAAAGGAGCTGCAACGCATTACACAGCAATACATTTGTTTGGCCCTGACGGGGTTAATGACATTTTTTACCCTGTAATTATCGATAGCAGTAGTGTAGGACTGGTATTTCATGGAAAATTATTGGAATGTTAGCTTGCCCCTTGGTCCTAATGGTGCAGTCTTCCAATTCCTAGGTTGGTGATTTCCTATGCATGTGCAACAGTGTAACCCCACGACCTTCAGATCTTTCCCCGAGGGTAATTTGGCAATTCAAATCTTCCAGGCTCTGCGCAGGGTTGCATTTAATTCACGTCAGAGTGAGGCCTTCTTGTGACCCCGACCACGCCATCTGCCCATCTGCCTACAACGTTATTCTATATGACATATGCTTTCTAAACACGAGTGTAATAGAATAAATTGTCTCTCTTTTCCTTCCCTTATAGGAGACCTACGCTCCACTCAATGACATCTCCCCCATTTTAACTCCCCTTACTTCCACGCGATCGACCACGCTTGTATGTATAGAATGTATTCTTATGCTCCACAGCACAATGCTTTAATCTTCAAAGGCAGCATCATCACTTTCAGTGCATTTAGAGTTCCTATGTATCTCACTGATAACCCTGTTGTTACCATTGTCACAACCACTTATGAATTCATAAGGGAAGATCTATTGTTTTATGCTTTGCAATGTCTTTCCTTAAAAATAAAAATGACCTTCCGTGTACATAGAAAGGAATGTCTTGTTGTTAGTGAAACTTATGGATACCAAAATAAAAGTAAGCTAAAATCATTTCTCAAAAGGTAAATGCCATTAGTGCACGATTGCTAAGAAGAACAACCTACAGCCCTACCCCTCCCTCTTTACACCAAATAAACCTAACATTTGGCATATAGTAGAATAGTACATGGAAAAACTCGCTGCCTTCTAAATGGTTCCACCGCACATTCCCACTGCCTCGGGTCGCCTTGGTTCCATTGCTGGTATACTCCATATTGTAGAATTAAACTAGCCGAACATTGTGATCTATACTTAAAAACTGATGTTTAACATATTGTATACAGTATGTACAATGCTGTATCCTTCCTTCCTTGCTTCTCGTACGCCTTCCCCCTTGTGACCACCGAATTATATGATATCATGTACCCACTTCATTTTTTCTTTATATGGTTCCCAGTCCCCCAGACTCCGCAAAAAGGGAAATGGTTTAAACATCGTACTAAAAAGGCTTGAGTCAGTACCCAACGGGTTGAGAAATAAACAATGGTTAAAAAACCGCAATACACCCAGGATTTTCCCTCCTCCTTTCACACCTTTTTAACTTTATTCAACACTTATTCAGGGTTTGAATGTAAGTAACAGGCTAAGTACAACATAACATACGTGGCTCTACAATAACTGGATGTTTATCTCACTCCTAAGCATAGGTTTTTGCATATAAGGCCCCTCCAGATCGTAGTATAGATCGTAGAATAGTACACAAGTTAATTATTTTTAGAAGATGTTAAAAGATGCAGAACTATGGATCATAACCGCTAAATAATAAACTCTCTGGTCTTTGTTCTCCATGAAAAAATAAAAATAAATTGGACTGTGATAAAAAATGGTATCAGTCTATTTTTCTCTATAACCTCACAACTTAGCAAACAGCCAAAAGATCACCCACTAAATTAAACCATCATCAAATTAATTAAAACATACAAACGTTTTTCAAGCAACTCCAAACGCTATAAAACAATAAATCAACCTTAATTACACTCCTTTAGTGTACAATAGAAGCCAGTTTAAATAGGAGGTGCCCATCAATTCAAATTGTACTCATATCATGTCCTCATCAGCAAACCTGAAGTGTCCATAACGTTGTTGAGCAAAGCCCTTATCAGACCTAATATAAGGGGCCTTCACTAGCGTTCATAACCACTCATCAGCTTTATCGCTCAAATTCCTACTCCGTTCTGTAATATCGTTAAGTGGGCGATAAAAGACTGAATCGCCCCCAAAAAATTCCTTTAAAAAATCGCAGTGAGCATCGATAAGCACTTATCCAGGTTCTGAAACCGTGGCAATTTCTAATTAGCCTAGCCGCCGCGTTTAGGTTAATTGAGGCCTATCGTGGCTCTAGAATGGCAAGTTTCTTCTTCTCGACACAAGCTCACACAACCAGGAAAAGTTGGCATTTAAGTTGGTGAGGACCTGCCGATAGCGGCGAGACAGGACTTAGAAGAAAAAAACTTAATGTTCCTGTCATCGGATTGAATTCCGGGAGCTCCGGAGCTTGATACACATAATATCAGCAACCGAAGACCCCCGCGGTCATAATCCCAGCAATAACAATGCATTGTTCCAGACACTTCATTGCTCTAGCACACCGCTAAGGCGAATGCCGGGGTTAACCCAATCCGCTACCCACCAAGGGCCAAATTCCCCCCCTTCATCCACCCCTGCTACCCACAATAAACACGATACCCACCTCCTCTCAACCCCCACATGGATTGATACCAGAGGCCGCGGGTGTCCGGGTGTCCGCAGTTGGTCCCCTCGGGTGTCCGTGGACCCTCAGGTGGTCCCTGTGGGGTCAAACAGGGGTCCCCAGGTAGTCCCCACCCGCGGGTGGTCCGTGAATCCGTCCCCAACGGTTGTGTCTGGGTGGCCCCAGGTGGTACGCGGGGTGTCTGGGGTCCCCCTCGTTGGGTTTTCCAATGGGTATTACCTATTATTACCCCGCGGGTGTCTGGGGTCCTCAGGTGGTCCCGTGGTCCCTGATGGCCTACAGTACAGTCCCGTTGCAACCAAAAAAAATTGCCTACACTTTAAAGGATGATGTCACATCATCACAATGGACTTTTCAACAACCCCCGACCTTTACACACCTTCTGTACAAACCAATGTTTTTTCTGAATTCTCTCTCTATAATCATCCTGGATGGCCCTCCTGCCGCCTTAACTCACATACAAAAAAGAGTTCCTCCTACTTCCTCCCAGACCTCACTTCCAACTCCACATTACTGTTGGAACTAGATCATTCAACCCATTAGGCACAACACCTGCCCTAGGGGTCACACTGACTCCTCTCTCACATTCGCCCTCCTTCCACATTTACTGTTGGAACTACGATCATTCACCATAGGCCTAAGCATAGCCCGCTTGCCTAGGGTCACACTCTACTCCTTCTCACATTCGCCCCTCCACATTTCAAAACAGATCAAAACCTGTTGCTTTTTTCCTCCTCAATATAACAAAGATACGACCCTTTTCCTCCTGTTTGCTCGCCTGCCTAAAACTCTGACTCAAGGCCTCAATTCTCTCCCGTCTTGATTACTGTCACCTCCTGCTGTCCCGCCTTCCTGTCTCTCACTGTCTCCTCCCCTACAATCTATCCTCACCACTAATGCCAAACAGCTCTACTCTCTTTCTATATCTGTCTCAGCATCTCCCCTCATGAAATCCCTCTCTGACTTCCGATCAAATCCCGCCTCTCCACTCCATTCTTCTCCTCATTTTTAAGCTTACACTCTTCTGTCCAACGCCTCCTTCATCTCAGCCCTAATTTCTCGTTATGCAACCATCCAAACTGCTTTGCGTTCTGTCTCTAGGATGTCCTTCTTTCTACCACGCGATCCCTTTGGTATCTAAAGCCTCTCCCGCCTTAAACTTTTTTCACTGACTGCCCACACCTCTGGAATTCCCTTCCCGTCCGTACCTGACTAGCACCACCCCCCTCTATCCCACATTTAAGACCTACTACCTCAATACAAACACTTGCTTAAAGAAGCTGTATGAATACACGGGATAATACTGGCACATGCTACATAAAGCTTGGCCCCTGCGACTCACTTACCGTACCCATAATTCACTCCTACATGTCTCTGTACGTTCTCCTACCTACAGAAAGTAAACTGTAACGCTCCTCAGTAGCAAGGGACTCCTTCTTCATTAATGTTACTTTTATTCCTGAGCACTTTTCCCATGACCTGTTTCTTTATCTCCTCTGTTTTTATTTGATTACCACATGTATTACCACTGTGAAGCCCGCTATTACATTAATGGCGCTATAAATACAAGACAATACATACAATACAATCCTTTTGAACTATGTAACCTATCACATGGTACCAAGCACCCACTGGGATTGAAGACATCCCACTGGCTATAATACCATGTGATTTGGCCATGTGGGTTTGAAATGCTGTGACGTACCTGTCCCTTTGAGATTACGTCACATCCTTCAGCAAAAACAAAAAAAGTGAGGCGTGCACATTAGAAAGTGTCAATTAGATTGGAGCTTGCCCATCTAACCTAAAATGAACGTCACATATTTAAGGAAGGCCTGATGTCTCATTTTATCTCAATAAGCCTCATGTGACCATCGTGGTGTGGATTTACCATGGGCTTTGTGGATTAACAAAATTAGAGAAAGCTTACAGAAAAAACAAAAGAAATAATACCGAAGAAGAAAGAAGAAGGTGATACAGTAGAAGATAAAAAGCAAGAATTTTGCGCCTGTTCCAGTCTTCAGGTGTAATGTGTTGGATTGTCTTTGGATACCGTCGCGGTACGATATTTCCTGATACCCTTGATTCGGGTGGCCGCCCACGCTTGCGTCTAAAAGTTAATTAAAATATTGAATGTATGTAAAAAAAATTTGGAAAAAGATTTGTAGTTCTTTTCTTTTAATATTATCATGGCCCATAACTGATTAATGTAATTCATCTGAGTCCATTTAGGTACAAATAAATACAAGTTATTGCCAAAGCATTTTTGGCAAATGCTTGTTTTCTATTGAGTGTTATGTTTTCTATTTCTCTTGATTGTTTGAATTAAGTTTGTAATTTGGTTGGCATGGTTTGTATGTTATTTTTTCAATGATCAGGGGTTTTAATTAATTATTAATTAATTATTTTGTTGGCTCCTTGTTTGCAGTGAATTGTTGGCTAGTGGTTTTATAAGTTTATTGCTTTGTTTTGGTTACTATTTAAAATTATTTCATTGTTTGTTGGTCTAGTGCTTTTTAATTTATTGAATTGTGGGTTGTTTTAGGTGCTCTTGTGTCTGTTTTAATTATTATATGTGTATTTTTGTGACATTCGTGTATTTTTATAGGGTGACCTTGAATGCATATAGTTGGATACAATGCCATTATATAGGTATGATGTTACCACTATGCCAATCAATTTGTACAGGGTGGGTATATAGGGGTCCCGGGGTGGGTGGTTAGGCCTCCAAGGTGGAAGTGGGGGAGGGGGTTAATCCCGTATTACTAATAGCGGTTACTAACCGCTACGGTGTTAAGGTTTGGGGACATTATATTTGTATTATTATTTCATGTATTCTTTCTGGCAATGGAAGACCTGGGCCCTGCACTAGCTGACGAGGAACGCCTTTCATGATGGCAGGGGTAAGTGAAAGTTTATTTACTTTATTTCTTTCTGCGGTCAGGCTACTGTTTGAGATTTTAAAGGGGCAAATGAACTATTTCCATTTCTGGATAATAGTTATGTGTCCCATTACTGTCCGTGGTTGGGGGTGGGGGGGGGGGGGAGAGATGATGTATTTACTGCAATGTATCCACATTTTATATTTTTGTTAACGGCTTGGTACCGACGGGCAGTCCAGCGGGACCCACGGGAACACCCGAGTTCCCCAGACACAGACCGGGACCACCCGAGGAGACCCGGACACCCGTGGACCACCTGAGGACCCCATTGACACCCACGGGGACCACCCGAGGGTTGTCCAGACACTCACGGGGGCCCACCCGAGGACACCTGGGACCCCACGACACCCTGGGACCACCCAGGACCCCCCATACACCCACGGGACCACCTGAGGACTCCCAACAAACAACCCGTGGGGACCACATGGAATCTCGGCGACACTCGCGGGACCACCCGGACCCCTCGACACCCATGGGGACCACCTGGAGGCCCAGACCCCTCGGAGAGACACCCCCGGGGATCCCCGGTTCGGTCCTGTGGTATACGAACCTGTTATTAAAATATCACCTTGGTTTTAATTTGGGGGCACAGGGGGTGGGTGGGTTATTTTTTGTTATTGGTGTTTAGTACATATTGTAATGTTGATTGGTGGCATTAAAGCTGCTCTTGTGCCTTAAACCCTTCCTTTGGCCTTAGCGGCTATGCCGCAGGTAATGAACAGCTGCTTAAAAGTATTTTTATTATTAAGTGTGCGGGAGCATGGGGTCTCCTGAGCTGAATCGCATTGATTTCAGCCTTCGGGGACCCCCTGCTTCCCGAATAAACCGGCAACCACCCCATAATGGGGCTGTGTCTCTTATGCATTAATATCACCGCGTCACGTGATTGTGGGAATAAAATGCATATGAGATGACCGCACCCCCCCATAATGGGGACTGTATCTCGGAAGACGGGGGTGTCCCCCCGCTTGAAATCAATGCGTTCTGCTCCGAGACCACCTGCGTCAGCTACACTAGTATTAAAAATGTATATTTTAAAAACCTATACATTCGGGTGAGATTTACGCAGCGGGAGAGAGGCGACTCTCTCTGAGCAGCTCTCTCTGGCAGGCAGAAATGTATCGCCAGGTAGGCCTTTTCATAGATGCGACATCTTCACACGGCTGTGCTACACGCCGTTTTTTGTTCAATTTTGCTATCACCGTAATTGGAAGGCTTTCTGAGAAACCGTGATAGCAACGCTTCAAAAAAAACAGCGATTTAAAAGGCCCGGCGATTTTTTCTTTATGAACGCTTAGTGCATAGGCCCCAGATGTTTGTGGAATCTGAGTGTATAGGTGTAGCCAGGTCCCCTCTGGCTCCCCAGACATTCGGTTCTCTCTCTCTCACCTTCGACAGCGTGGTGCCGTTGCAGGGTTGATCGCGTCAACAGGGGGCTCCCGGCAGATCACACAGGGCGCCGCATCTTGTGTGGCGTTTGCGCATACGCGGAAGTCGTTTGCGCGTGTAGTATAGCCTCAGATGCGATATGGCAAGCCATACAGGGTGATAAGAACAGCTCCATAGTCCAGGGACAGTCCCCAGTTTCGCACATGCGCGTTCCGCACGGCGGCGTCCCTTACTTCAGCGCGCACGAGGCCCCCAATATTAAAGAGAGCCACCAAGGACTACAATCCCAGCAGGCCTCTGGGGACTGCACTTTCATCAACCCTGGTCACAGGCACCCAGACAGCCAATAAGCTGACGGATTCTCATGCTGCAAAGGTTGCAGACAATGGTTTGTGAAGACAGGGATTGTCATTCGGTACTTGACACCGGAGTGGTTGATGGTGTATGTTTGTGGCAGGGAGGAAAGAGCCTCCTGCATAGGCCTTAGCTCGGCCACTAGGCCCTACCCCTCAGCTGTGTACTACATTCTCCCCTTAGACTAGGACAGGGTCCTGTAGACCTAGACAGTGAGGGTGTTCCACCAGAGGAACCGTGACATCCTGGCAATTGCTGTGAAGGTAATACATCCTCTCGTTAGCTATAGAAAAACATATAAAGGGGGATCCTCCATCGGGACCACCCAACCGGTGAGGCTGAGGCATTTTGGATCATCTCCTGCGCAGGGATTCCAACAAAGTCAATCTCTGCGCACCCTGTAGCGCAGGAGCACCGGCAGGTATTATCCAATTCACCAAGTGCACCCCTATACACTTCATCTTATGGGCAGCCCGCGGTTCCAACACACACACACACACACACACACACACACACACACACACACACACACACACACACACCCTACCCCCTTTGGGACTGTTTTGGTGTGGCCTCTCTTCTATTGGCTGAGGTAGAGGTGTTACACCTCTATCAAATGGAAACAGCAGCTAACAGTGAGTATATCTGAAGACTAAAAGTACAATTAAGTCTGCAAAATGAGCAAAGCTATACAGTGAGAAAACAAAGGCAGTGTAGCTGCAGAATTCAAATGTAAAAAAAGTTAAACTGTTTCAAAGTGCTCCTGTAAGGGCTTGTTACGCAACTTTTTTTTTTTTTTAAATGAAGATAATACAAGTGTTAGACAATCCAGTTTGATCTATAGCTGGTAAAAAATTTTTAAAAAAAAAGCAACTCAAGCGTTAGAACATAAAAGAAAGCCAAACTCCACTGCACAATATAATAGGAATTAAGGCACTGTCAGAAGTCTGGAAGTGGAGTCAAGTTCACTTGGGAATAACAATGACGTATTTACAATAAATTATAGGCATGGGTTTGGCAGTCCAAAGGCAACTGTGACACCATATCAGATAAGGATGGATTTCCTGGTTGGCTCGGGTGCATCGGTTAACAAAGGGGAGCGCAAACTTATTTTGCTGCCCCCCCCCCCCCCCTGGCTTGCTCCCTCCGTTCCTGCGCCCTTCCCCCCCTTACCTCGTATGGCGTCTAATGACGCCGCGTTGCCATGGTCACGCATCCTGAAGCTTGCTGAACATCGGTAAGTCGAGGTTGCAGAGACCTTGCGCGGTCCCCCGGCATTTAATTTAAATGCCTCGGGGAAGAGCGCGGGACCTCTGCAAACACCAACGCCCCCAAAAAATCTCCAGTTTGCGCACCGCTGGGTTAATATACTGTAGTGACCCTGCTCACTATGCTCAACTTAAACCACACATCACACTGATGCCTACTGATATACGGATCTACACCTATGGCAGCAAATAGCCACTTTAATTTAAAGGTCTCTCTCATGTATAAGTGAACGACAAAGACAAGACTACCAAGGCCAATTTTTTGTCTCACAAACGTCAAGTGGCAATCTCCTAGGCTAGGAAACCACAAATCAGCTGGGAATCATACAGGTCCTTGTACATATTCCAAGGAGTTGGTAAGCTCAAAAGTAAACAATTCCATCTCCACATAGATCAGTCAGTGCCACCAGCAGCACAGGGGCATAGCAGGATACCTTTTCATGTCAGGCTTCAAGTAGAAAAAGAACAGAAGAGATTAGAAGAGAAAGATATAAATGAAGAGGTACAAGACCCTACCCCTTAGGTATCTCCCATTGTCATGGTCCTAAAATCCAATGACCCCACTGCAGCTCGTCTATGTATAGACATGAGATGACCAAACCCTGCAATATGGAGGAAACACCACATATCTCCTACTATTAATGACATCATCTACAGAGTAAATGGCGCCTGCGATTTTTCCAAGTTGGATTTAAAAATGGTTACTATCAAACAGAACTGGATGAGCAATCGCGATACATTACAACTTTCCCCACCCATGTTGGGCTGAGGAGATACAAAAGACTTTCATTTGGAATGTCATTAGCTGCAGAAGTATTCCAGAATACAAACTGGCAACTGATACAACTGGTCAAAAAATGCTTCTAATTACAGTAGTAATTACAATATCCTGGTGTATGGAGCCACAAGGTCCGAGCATGATGAAGCTCATACAACTCTGTTTGAATGCCTCCGCAAGCACAATCTTACATTAAATAAAGAAACATATAATTTAGTACAGATGAGACAAAAGTTTTATGGTCACACGTTCTCCTCTTCTGGAGTCAACCAGATCCCAGTAAAGTGCAAGCCATCAAGAATGCTGATAGACCAAGTACTGCCACAGATGTCACATGATTTCTGGAAAAAGTTAGCTATTGTGATAAATTCATCCAGGATTTTGCCACACTTACACTTAAACCCAGTGACTTAGCCCGGCGCTAAACAGACAGTGTAAAGTGATTAAAGTGTTAAATGCACATAAAGGTGATATAAGGTGTAACATAAAACGAATTCTCAACCTTCCTATGGGGAATCTGTAAAGCTCCCCCTCAAGGATATGTAGAAGCAGGTTTTTGGAAGGGAGCGATTGTAGCAGGAACACCCCAAAACAATAAAAAATACAAAAAAGTATTGTGCAGTATAATGATAAGGAGTCAGATTCAGAGAAGATCTTGGCTCTATCAATTGCCTACTTACACTGGCGACACACTTTATTCGAGCTCGGCTAGTCCCACGAATTCGGGTATACCCGGGTGTATTGAGGTTTGTGACTGTTTTCTGCCCGAGTGCATTGCGTTATTTTCCAGGCAGGGATTGAAGCATTTTATTCCCGCTGGCTGCAATACTGCACAGTATATATATATATACTGCATTACAATTCATGAATTTATGCCATCTGGTAGACACGCGAAGCATTGCAGCCTATTAAATCCTAATCATTATCATTTAACAGATCAGCCGCCCATCAGCCAGGCATGAACCCAGGCTGGGAAGGCAAACGCAACGGGGCTTGTCAGAGGTGAGGAGCGGCGCATTCCAGGTATCTGCCAGGTACATACTGGGTATTTGCTCGAATAAAGTGTGTTGGTGCAGTACAAGAGGTAAGTGGTAAAAACAGCTTTGAACAGGACAGTAGGATAACAGACATCGAATGTTGATGGACCGCAGCGTCCGGGACCCAAACAGCTGGAGGTATGGAGGAGATCTCACTCAAAGCGGGTTCCAAGCAGAGACCGGGTTCCAGGAAAAAAGCAAAGGGAAACCATAGTGTAACTAAGATATCAAATTTATAGATAAAAACAAGGTATGAAATGTACTTACAAGTACTATAAAATGTACACATAATGTTTTCTTGAGCTTCTGCAGCTGCTAGATGGATCCACTGCTGTTACACACCTCCCAGGAACCTCGCCGGATCGCGATGGATGGCGTGTGACTCAACAACCGGTGCTACGAGTGCAGTCTTCCGGTCTGGAAACACACGGGCTGGCAGCAGGAAAAAACAGCAAACTCGCACCTTCGGCTTTTCTGCAGTTGTACAGGCTACTAAAGGTCTTTGGAGATAGCTCTACACGCGTTTCGCTGTGTCCAACAGCCGCCCCTAATGCGGCTCTCCTATATCCTAATATCAATCTCCATTTTACATTATATTCATCATATTAAAGTTACAATTATACAGTGTCCTCCTTTAAGTTCTCTGGTTAAAAAACTTCACTACATTGAGACAATAAAGATATATAGACTATTAGGTCTGGGACAGTCATATCCATAAAATATGATATATTACATAAAACATGGCTCATAATCAAATAATACCCATGAAATAAAAGGAGATGGGAGAAAGAAAAAATCAATCATTAACATGAATATCCACAAATAAATATGCAAATGCATATTTATTTGTGATATTCATGTCACTGATTGATTTTTTCTCTCTCCCATCTCCTTTTATTTTCATTGGCTATTATTTGATTATGAGCCATGTTTTTATGTAATATATCATACTTTTATGCTATGTACTGTCCCACCTAATAGTCTATTATTATCTTTATTGTCTCAATGTAGTGAAGTTTTTTAACCGCAGAGTCATGTACCTTTAATAGGAGGACCTGTGTTAATTGATACCTTGTAATTAAATAATTGCATGTACTATATATATTGCGAACCCATTAGGGTGTCATCTGCTCCTAGGAAGCTGTGGTTTGACACAGCGAAACGCGTAGAGCTATCTCCAAAGACCTTTAGCAGCCTTGTTCAACTGCAGAAAAGCCGAAGGTGCCGAGTTTGCTGTTTTTCCTGCTGCCAGCCCCCGTGTGTTTCCTGACCGAAGACGTCACTCGTAGCACCGGTTGTGACGTCACACGCCATCCATCGCGATCCGGCGAGGTTCCCTGGGAGGTGTAACAGCATGTGATCCATCTAGCAGCTGCAGCAGCCTCAAGAAACATTATGTGTACTTTTTATATGTACTTATTGTAGTACATTTCATACCTTGTTTTTATCTATAATTTGATATCTTCAGTCTACACTATGGTTTCCCTTGGCTTTTTTCCTGGAACCCGGTCTCTGCTTGGAACCCCGCTTTGAGTGAGATCTCCTCCATACCTCCAGCTGTTTGGGTCCCGGACGCTGCGGTCCTCACATTCCTACTGTCCTGTTCAAAGCTTTTTTTTACCACTTACCTCTTGTACTGTAAGTAGGCAATTGATAGAGCCAAGATCTTCTCTGCATCTGACTCCTTATCATTATACTGCACAATACTTTTTTGTATTTTTTATTGTTTTGGGTGTTCCTGCTACAATCGCTCCCTTCCAAAAACCTGCTCCACACTTACACTTCACATGAGAACTCTCTTTCATATGAGACTAACACGAGGCTCCCCTAAGCCTCGTCTAGGTTTGCTGCTTGCTGGCAGAGGCGCGCTGAGGCGCGCTTCCGCCGGCACTGAGCCCCTACAACCGCATTAGAACGGCTTTAGTAGGGGCTCGCCTATGCTTCCGCAAGCCGCTGAAGCATAGTTCCTAGCAGATTTTTACATTCATCAGCGCTCGCCGGAGCACAGGGCCGGTCATGTGACGGTTCTCCCATATAGCGAACCGCTCCGTGACGTTACTGCCCGCCACCGACACCACCCCTGACGGCGCCTGTCTAAGGCCAGTGAAGCAGCCGCTTTCCCCTAGCCTCACGCACGCCTCAGCACGCCAGCGGGAGCTTGGCCGAGGCCTAAGAGGTCTCCCCACCATGCCACCCTTCATTGCTCCTGCCCACTAAAGCAGCGTGGACAGGGTTAATGTCATCAACAAAGGACAGAGATAGCTTGAAAAACCAGGAATTCGTGACCTTCTCCTCCCTCCCCCCCCCCCCCCCCCTATATATGCTGGGTGGGGTCTGTTAGCAGCTGGAAGCAATCACTTCATGTCAGGACTGTCTTTGATATGTACATGCAAGTACAGTTGGGATTGGTTCAATCCTTGCACACACCTCAAAAGGAGCTGAACAAAAAAATTATCTTGTCTGCTAGTAGGAGCCTATCAGATGTGGAACGAAATACGCAGAAGGGGAAAGAGAAGCCCTGGCAGTGGTTGCAGGGGCTGTAAGCATTTCCATATATTTTGCTATGGAGCACCATTCGCAATCATTGCCGACCATAATGCGTTGGCCACACTCTTTGGAAATCCCAAATTCAGCAACTGGCCCCGCAATGAACGTGGGGGCCTTGGATGAACTATAGTAGCTGTCGATTTCTATGGACCTTTAAAGAATAGTCACTACCTTCTTGTTGTGTATTGAATTTCAAGTACCCAGTAAATTGACGTTGTTGTATCGCACGAGCACTTCTAGCAGAGCAGTCACACCACACTACATAGAGTGTTTCACCAAATCGGTATATCTTCCAAAATAAAATCAGGCATGGACCCCCCTTTCAAGGTCATGATTTGAAAATCCTGTAACATTTGGAATCTGTCACAAAAAATCACACTCTATTGACCACAGGGGAATGGCATGGCCGAAAGGTTATGCAGAACATCAAAAAGCAAATCCAACTATGTACTTTATTGGACAACCTCTTCAACAAGCACTAAATTATTTTTTGAGACATTATCGTCTAGTGAAACACCCTGCCACTGGGTGGATGCCCATATCTCTGATGTTTCAAAGAGATTCTGTGAGAATGGGTCTACCAAGTCCCCATTGCAATACATTTGATGAACACATTTGACTGAGATCCTGACACACCAATGAAAGGCCAAAAATATACCGACCTAAAAGCAATGCAATTTCATCTGAATTACAAGTTGGAGTTTCTGTATGGGTAAGCAATATCACCTGATCCTGAGACTCTTTAGTAACCCAGAAAAGGATCTCTTGTAATGATTTTAAAATCCATCAAAACAAATGTCTAAATTCTCTTTTTCATAAGGACACCTGGACTTCATCAAATGCCAGCATCCAGACTGATCCTGTACCTACTTGTGCCACTTTCTAAGGTGTCGGTTGTAGGGGCTCAGTGCCGAGGGAAGCGCGCCTCAGCGCGCCTCTGCCAGCAAGCAGCAAACCTAGACGAGGCCTTAGGGGAGCCTCGTGTAGTCTCATGAAAGAGAGTTCTCATGTGAAGTGTAAGTGTGGCAGCAGGTTTTTGGAAGGGAGCGATTGGAGCAGGAACACCCCAAAACAATAAAAAATACAAAAGTATTGTGCAGTATAATGATAAGGAGTCAGATGCAGAGAAGATCTTGGCTCTATCAATTGCTACTTTACAAGTTACACCAGTACAAGAGGTAAGTGGTAAAAACAGCTTTGAACAGGACAGTAGGAATGTGATGGACCGCAGCGTCCGGGACCCAAACAGCTGGAGGTATGGAGGAGATCTCACTCAAAGCGGGGTTCCAAGCAGAGACCGGGTTCCAGGAAAAAAGCAAAGGGAAACCATAGTGTAGACTGAAGATATCAAATTTATAGATAAAAACAAGGTATGAAATGTACTTACAATAAGTACATATAAAATGTACACATAATGTTTTCTTGAGGCTTCTGCAGCTGCTAGATGGATCCACTGCTGTTACACCTCCCAGGGAACCTCGCCGGATCGCGATGGATGGCGTGTGACATCACAACCGGTGCTACGAGTGACGTCTTCCGGTCTGGAAACACACGGGGGCTGGCAGCAGGAAAAACAGCAAACTCGGCACCTTCGGCTTTTCTGCAGTTGTACAGGCTACTAAAGGTCTTTGGAGATAGCTCTACGCGTTTCGCTGTGTCAAACCACAGCTTCCTCAGGAGCAGATGACACCCCTAATGGGTTCGCAATATATATAGTACATGCAATTATTTAATTACAAGGTATCAATTAACACAGGTCCTCCTATTAAAGGTACATGACTCTGCGGTTAAAAAACTTCACTACATTGAGACAATAAAGATAATAATAGACTATTAGGTCTGGGACAGTACATAGCATAAAAGTAATGATATATTACATAAAAACATGGCTCATAATCAAATAATAGCCCATGAAAATAAAAGGAAGATGGGAGAAAGAAAAAATCAATCAGTAACATGAATTCACAAATAAATATGCAAATGCATATTTATTTGTGATATTCATGTTACTGATTGATTTTTTCTCTCTCCCATCTCCTTTTATTTTCATGGCTATTATTTGATTATGAGCCATGTTTTTATGTAAATATCATTACTTTTATGCTATGTACTGTCCCAGACCTATAGTCTATTATTATCTTTATTGCTCAATGTAGTGAAGTTTTTTAACCGCAGAGTCATGTACCTTTAATAGGAGGACCTGTGTTAATTGATACCTTGTAATTAAATAATTGCATGTACTATATATATTGCGAACCCATTAGGGTGTCATCTGCTCCTGAGGAAGCTGTGGTTTGACACAGCGAAACGCGTAGAGCTATCTCCAAAGACCTTTAGCAGCCTGTTCAACTGCAAAAAGCCGAAGGTGCCGAGTTTGCTGTTTTTCCTGCTGCCAGCCCCCGTTGTGTTTCCTGACCGAAGACGTCACTCGTAGCACCGGTTGTGACGTCACACGCCATCCATCGCGATCCGGCGAGGTTCCCTGGGAGGTGTAACAGCAGTGGATCCATCAGCAGCTGCAGCAGCCTCAAGAAAACATTATGTGTACTTTTATATTGTACTATTGTAAGTACATTTCATACCTTGTTTTTATCTATAATTTGATATCTTCAGTCTACACTATGGTTTCCCTTTGCTTTTTTCCTGGAACCGGTCTCTGCTTGGAACCCCGCTTTGAGTGAGATCTCCTCCATACCTCCAGCTGTTTGGGTCCCGGACGCTGCGGTCCATCACATTCCTACTGTCCTGTTCAAAGCTGTTTTTACCACTTACCTCTTGTACTGTAAGTAGGCAATTGATAGAGCCAAGATCTTCTCTGCATCTGACTCCTTATCATTATACTGCACAATACTTTTTTGTATTTTTTATTGTTTTGGGGTGTTCCTGCTACAATCGCTCCCTTCCAAAAACCTGCTGCCACACTTACACTTCACATGAGAACTCTCTTTCATATGAGACTACACGAGGCTCCCCTAAGGCCTCGTCTAGGTTTGCTGCTTGCTGGCAGAGGCGCGCTGAGGCGCGCTTCCGCTCGGCACTGAGCCCCTACAACCGCAATTAGAACGGCTTTAGTAGGGGCTCGCCTATGCTTCCGCAAGCGCGCTGAAGCATAGGTCCTAGCAGATTTTTACATTTCAGCGCTCGCCGGAGCACAGGGCCGGTCATGTGAGCGGTTCTCCCAATGAGGGCGAACCAGCTCCGTGACGTTACTGGCCCGCCACCGACACCACCCCTGACGGCGCGCTGTCTAAGGCCAGTGAAAGCAGCCGCTTTCCCTGAGCCTCAGCACGCCTCAGCACGCCAGCGGGGAGCTTGGCCGAGGCCTAAGAGGTCTCCCCACCATGCACCCCTTCATTGCTCCTGCCCACTAAAGCAGCGTGGACAGGGTTAATGTCATCAACAAAGGACAGAGATAGCTTGAAAAACCAGGAATTCGTGACCTTCTCCTCCCCTCCCCCCCCCCCCCCCCTATATATGCTGGGTGGGTCTGTTAGCAGCTGGAAGCAATCACTTCATGTCAGGACTGTCTTTGATATGTACATGCAAGTACAGTTGGGATTGGTTCAATCCTTGCACACACCTCAAAAGGAGCTGAACAAAAAAATTATCTTGTCTGCTAGTAGGAGCCTATCAGATGTGGAACAGAAATACGCAGAAGGGGAAAGAGAAGCCCTTGCAGTGGTGCAGGGCTGTAAGCATTTCCATATATTTTGCTATGGAGCACCATTCGCAATCATTGCCGACCATAATGCGTTGGCCACACTCTTTGGAAATCCCAAAATTCAGCAACTGGCCCGCAATGAACGTGGGGGCCTTGGATGAACTATAGTAGCTGTCGATTTCTATGGACCTTTAAAGAATAGTCACTACCTTCTTGTTGTGATTGAATATTCAAGTTACCCAGTTATTGACGTTGTTGTATCGCACGAGCACTTCTAGCAGAGCAGTCACACCAGCACTACATAGAGTGTTCACCACATTCGGTATATCTTCCAAAATAAAATCAGGCAATGGACCCCCCTTTCAAGGTCATGAATTTGAAAAATCCTGTAAACATTTTGGAATCTGTCAGCAAAAAATCACACGCTATTGACCACAGGGGAATGGCATGGCCGAAAGGTTCATGCAGAACATCAAAAAGCAAATCCAACTATGTACTTTATTAGGACAACCTCTTCAACAAGCACTAAATTATTTTTTGAGACATTATCGTCTAGTGAAACACCCTGCCACTGGGTGGATGCCCATATCTCTGATGTTTCAAAGAGATTCTGTGAGAATGGGTCTACCAGAGTCCCCATTGCAATAGCATTTGATGAACACATTTGAGCTGAGATCCTGACACCAAATGAAAGGCCACAAAATATACCGACCTAAAAAGCAATGCAATTTCATCTGAATTACAAGTTGGAGTTTCTGTATGGGTAAAGCAATATCAACTGATCCTGAGACTCTTTTAGTAACCCAGAAGAAGGAATCTCTTGTAATAGTTTAAAAATCCATCAAGAACAAATGTCATAAATTCATCTTTTTTCATAAGGACACCTGGACTTCATCAAATGCCAGCATCCAAGACTGATCCTGTACCCATCTCTCTGGAATTGAGGGGACAGCGCAAGTCTTGTCGAGTGTCCAATGCAGCCCAGCGCCTTATTGAGTAGATCTAATTGGAAATCATATACAAGTGCTGATACTAATTATATTACTGTCTACATAATGTGCTGTATAGTTGAAGCGTTGGATTAAACTAGTTTTGTATTATTGAGAACATTACAAAGACAATCATCCTGACCTGATGGAGGATTGGGGCAGGTCAGCTGGTCAGTCCTCTTCCTGCTTCATGCTCCCCAACAGTCGCTGTCACTGGGGCCGTATCTCCCACTCCATATGTTAGCTGCCAGATCCCCAATGCATTGGTAAAGTCTGAGCCCATTGGATAGGGAGGAGCATGAGATGTCACTGGCACAGAAAGCCCAGTCCCTGAGCACCACGTGAGGAATAGGATATAAGGTTCTATAGTGTGGGGAAGGAAAATAAGCTACTGACTGGGTGTCTGACTCCGCTACCAAAGCCATCCAGTCCCTGCAGGCCCCTCCACAGTCTCACTGCCTACCTATGTAGCATCCCACCCCTAGGCACCCCCACTACCTGTTCCCTCCCAATGCATGTCCCAGCCACCCGCTCCCTCATAAATCCTGCCCCTGTTGCCTGTGGCACTCCTAAGACTTTTAGCCAGTCAAAGCCACCTGCTCGCTAAGGGGTTAACCACTCCATCCCAAGCTCCCAGCTATCCTCTGCCTTGCCACCCACTCTCTCTGGCACGCTGTATCTCAGCTGGTTCGTATTGCTGGGACACCTAGAATGAGGTAATAGAGGGGCCACAGGGTGAGAGAGGGGTCATGGACCTGGTAAAGCATTATGTGGCAGGACTGTAAACCCTCACTCCTCTTCAACTGCCAGTCTCCCCCCTCTCCTCAGGTACGACATTGGATTGGCAGGCTCAGATCAAGACCAGTCCTGGGGACACCTGAGGGCCTGAGTGCATGTCAATGAAGGACTAAGAGAATTCTTTCATTTCTTTGTGAAATCAATTTGATAAACAATATACCAATGGCTGCTTCTATAAGAGTATAAATAGGCATTGGCACAGATTGGCAGCATTTCATTCAGTTTTGTAAATGGCTCTTATTTGTGCAATTTTTTGGAGCGAACAAAGAATGTCCAATATCTCCATACCTATTTATATTATATTATTAGCTTTATGATTACTATTTAAAAATGCACAGGTCATCATGTCGAATAAAAAAAATAAAATTAGATGTGTTGCTGATCGTCAGTCAATTATTTGAAGCTTGCCACAAATGGTATTGGAAATCACAGGGACTTGCTTCAGCTACAGCCACCAGATGGCGCAATTGTTGATATTTACACATAAAGAAAGACATCAAAAGGTTAGTTACATATTTACACCGTTACATAGTAGATGAGGTTGAAAAAAGACATTTGTCCATCAAGTTCAACCTACGCTAAATTTAGTTGAGAGATACTTATCCTATATTTCTATTTACACTATATAGATCCAGAGGAAGGCAAACAAAAAACCACAGTGAAACATAATCCAATATTTTCTCATAAGGGGCAAATGTCATTTTTCCCTGACTCCAAATAATGGCCATCGGATTTCTCCCTGGATCAACGCCCTTCCCATGTTTACTTACTTGGTATATCCCTGTATACCTTTCCTTTCTAAAAAAAAAAATGACCAACCTTTTTTTGAAGATAATTATTGTATCTGCCATCACCGTCTGTCTCCATGTTCCCTCTTACAGAACTCTACCTACAGTACAATAAAGTTTCAAGAAGTACCAATGTCTAGCTTGACAATTCATAGAGGAATGGTACTGTATGAAAAGATAATCCCCAGAAAAGCAAAGTCAGTGCTGTGATTGTAAATAAATACACAATACCTAAACAATGAAGAACTCATACTTTCGTCTCTTTGATCGCAAACAGGACATCAGAACTGGTGTATGTTGTTATTTATATTTACAAGTGTCTATGTAATTAATTGTATCAACTATGGAGATCATCAAAAATGTTTAGATTTGTCTAAAAAAAATCTTAAATAACAGAACACTTCTTAATTCCCCCCAAACTTCTCCTCTTCCACTCACTCATCACATCATATTCCCATGACTATCACATCCTCAGTTCCATCAGCAAACACTTTCAACACACCTGACACTATCTAAGAAAGGAAGCCTCTGGCAGCAGCCAAAGGGCACAAACCACATGCTGTTTGTGCACCGAACAGGCCAGCTGGATACACTGTAGCCTCATATCAAGTAACGACTTCAGCCACCTCTCAGATTTGGACTATCATTACTCTGCTCTCACCTGCACTTTGCCTCTAGGTCCCACACTTTTACCCCCAAACTCTTTTGCTTAATTTCCCATTCACTACTGTCATCTCCCTCACCCTGCAGCTATCATCTCCTGCTTCTCACATCACACCCCATCCCACCAAACACTATTCTACTCTCTCTTCCTCTGCTCAGTCACTACTAATCCTATCACTACACACCTATCACCTGAGATCAGACTCCAAAAGACTGTTCATGGTCCCAAGGCTCAAAAAAGTATCCGGCCGTTCCTCCTTCTCTTACCGTGCACCCCAAAACTGGAACAACTTACCAGAGACTCTCACATCCACCACCAGCATGGGCGTCCGCAGGGGGGGGCAATGGGGGGTGCTTGCCCCCCCCTGGATCCTGGGCCGCCAACAGCGGGGAACAGAGGGCACTGGCGTGACAGGATTTAGCGCGCTCTTCTGCAAAAAAAAAAACCTCCCTTGTCTCCTGATTGGCTGGCGCGTGTTGGCACGCTGCCAGGATTATTTATTTTTGGCCCTCGCAAGCTCTATCTCAGCGGTGCGCAAAACTGGGGGGCGCCAAATTATTTAGGGGGGGGCGCAGCCTGTGCGGCGAAACCTGGGGGCAGAGCAGAGCAGGGGCAGAGCAATGCCAGGCAGAAGATCCGTGCTGTGCTTCCCTGTGCTTGCAGAGGGGGCGGGGCGTCCCTCTGCACACAGACACAAGCCCTCCTCTTCCTACAGCGTGGGGAACCGAGCATGCAGTACAGGTGTGTGTGTGTGTGTGTGTGTGTGTGTGTGTGTGTGTGTGTGTGTATATA